>JAHWFO010062772.1:1884586-1907807 GCA_023313115.1 Rhysida immarginata
TTAACTGTGTCACAATAAACTTCAAGAGTTTTTCTTTAAGAATCCGTATGTGGTGCGTCTATATTCTGAATAGCTTTGATGTAATAAATTTTTAAAAGTGTGAAGTTCTTTTGTAATCACCCTGTATACTGCTCAAAAGAATTAGGGGAACACAATATAGAACGCAAATATGTTATTCACATGAATGAAAATATCCGTACAACTCCATGAACACATTTTTTCTCTATTTTTATTCAATTTATTCTAAGTTTTATTTTCCGCAATGAATGTATAATGAACACTCGTATGTTCTAGAAGCCTAAGCAAAAGTTCAAGTGATGAACTATAGCCCCAAAAATATAATTTGATCAAAAAGCGCTAACGAAACTTTTCAAACATTTTTACTTTCAGCCTCGAGTTAAAATTCAAGATATGTCTTTTCCAAAGGGTCACGCAAAACAGCGATGTCGGAAAAGGAGAAAGAAAGCGAAATGAAAACAAAGACTTGGAGCCGTAGACCAGATCAAAGGCGGGCCACGTTAATTATGAACGAGCACTTTTAAAGAGCGAGAAATAAAACACACATACAGTCGGTCCGTTTGATTTCCTACATGAATCCAATGATTGCTTATTAAAAACTCAGCAACTGTTCATTTAAATATTAAATGGAATATGAAGAAGGAAAGAAAAAAAAAGCTCGGACTCTTTTCCATCTATTATTTTTCATTCTCCTCCTTCATTGTTCCTTCGTGTTTTGGAACGAGGGTCTTGACACGGGTGTAATTGTCTGTGACGCGCGCAAACGAACGGCCGATGAAACCGCAGCCGAGGAGGGCAATCGCACTCGAGTGAATTTTTGGCAGCTCATCGGGGAGAAAGAAAAAGAAGATAAAGGCCACGTATGCTCTCCTCGCGACGAACCAAGCTCTTGTTATTCGATTTTTTGCTGCCATTCTCTCATTTCTCGTCCGCCCACGATTCTGCAACATCTGGTCCGACGGGTCACTACAACCACATGACACGACATTGCCAGCGGAATCATTAGCCGCACAACAACCGACATATGGCATTATCATTACCATTATTACATAGAATCCACAGTCATTGACCACACTGCCGACTCCCACTCTCGCATTCGGATGCGTGAGAAATCGACTGCGAACACTGTACGCCGCTTTTGTTTTAATTACACAAAGTCTGACACTGTCATCGCATACAATTATTAGAAACAAAATTAGTTTCAACTAAACGAGCCAAAAAAATATTGGGGACTTGTTTTCAAAGCTACCCTAGGATTCGAACCCTAGGGAAAGACGATCACCTAGGGCGGCATTGGATCAATAAATTTGTCTACGGAACGCCCTGCTGAATTTACGCATAACTAAATATTTAGTTTATGATCGGTGGAAGCCAGTTATATTTACAACTATCTATTTAATTACCTTGATTTCGTTAATGCTAAACGCGAATTGAACAATTAGTTTGGATTAATTAGCACCGAATAGGAAGCCACAGAAGAGCTAAGGGATCAATACTGTATTAATATCGGTAGATGCCCTTTGTGGAAAATAGAGATTTCCAATGTGGTGGGCGTCTGTTTTAATTAAGAGTGCTAAAAGCAATTTATTATTATTGCATGCAGTCTTTTTTCTTTCTAATAACGTGATTTAAATACATTATTTTTATTTGGGGGAGGGGGGGGGAATCCGAAAACATTGATTAAAAATACTTTAGCTAAGGTAAATAATCAATTACTTATTAATTAATTGATGGGAATATTGAATATATTTCACAGATCTATCAAATGGCAACTGCTTTGCATTAGAAAACGAACCGCATCCAAGCAAAACTCAAACTCACAGGGGAACGTTTCGAATCATGTAAGCGCGTTGCAAACTCGGACCGATTGCTCTCTATAGAGCATAAAAAAGATGATTATGCCCAAAATTTTAGTGCAATGAGCCATAAGCAACGGGGATATTTAATTTCGAAAAATGAAATTTGATATTGAAGAGAAAAGGTGTAGAGGTCAACTTTGCAGAAATATGAGTAGACTCTGACGGCACCAAAAATACACCGACAAATTGAATATGAAGTTTTCTCTAAAGTACGGAAAGAAAAAAGCCCTGTAGACAGAATTCATCTTAATATACCTTCCCCGAGTCAGTAAATGTACAACGTGGTAAAAAAAAAAAAAAAGAAAACAAAAACAACGCTTCATACGAACTAAAAATAATTTTTTATGCTAAATGCTGCACTTAAGCTATACTATACAAAAAACTGATACAAAAAAGCGGCAACTCGCTCAATATCTAGAAACATCTTCCCCCACCCTAATCTTGGAGGAAATAAATTTACGCGCGCCTATCATTTGTCAGAATTTTCTAGCGGGAAATGCAAATTTTTTCAAATTTTATTCATGATAACTTTACATATGCAAATGAATCATAGCACAAAACCTTCTGCAACAACTAAAGTGCGTCTAAAATCGAAAGAAATGGTGTGAGGGAGATTGGGAGAGCAGCTACGCAACAAGATCATCCAGAAACGGCAATATGGGACCTCCATGCGGCAGATTTGTCCAGAACTTGAATTAAACGAATCTACTGTCAGAACATTCCTCAAACACTACCGCGAAACTGGATCCATCAACTGGATCCAGCAGTAGCAGACCGTGATCAACCACTGACAGAGAAGAACGCATGTTGCGCCGTCTTGTCGTTCAACACCGACCTGGAACGTTCGTGGAAAGCGCAAAACTATGGAGTGAACGCAGACGCCGAGATGTTTCTCGACGAACAACTAGCACCAACTACGTGAAATGGGTTATAACTCCTACAAGAGCAAGCGAAAACTCGTGCTGACACCACTGCAGCGAAAGCGGCGGTTTGCTTAGGCCAGAGACCATCTACGCTGAACAGAAGAGCAATGGGAGAGAGTGATTTGGTCTGACGAGTCGCCTTTTCTAGTTCTGTATGGAAATATCGGATGGAGAGTCATCCGTAAGCCAAATGAAGGACTTTCCCCAAACTGTGTGAAGCAAGAAGTCAAGTTCCCAGCTGCTGTGCAAGTGTGGGGGTGTTTTGGTTATGCTGGCGTTGGTGATTTGGTTCCATACGACGGGACGGTCAATGCACAACGCTACCAGGACATTTTGCAACAACATTTCCTCCCTTCTGTGGCCCGACTTCGTCCGCAGGGTGATGCAATCTTCCAGCAAGATCTCGCTAAACCGCACACTGCATGAACCACTATTGCTTGGTTTCAGCAAAATCGGGTCGAGGTTCTTGAATGGATCCCAAATTTAAACGATCTCAACCCCATCGAGGATCTTTGGCGTGTCTTGAAGAAAGAAATCCGAAAATGCAAGTCCCGAACCAAAGACCAGCTCAAGAACGTTCTTCAGGAAGCGTGGGCTACCATTCCACAAGATCTTTGCCGCGACTACGTGAAATCAATACCCAGGCGGGTTGCGGACGTGTATGCTGCAAAAGAAGCCCTAAGAAGTAGTGATTGTGCAGAAGCACTGTGCGCGTAAATTTATTCCCTGCAACATTTTAGTGGGGTGCGAGTCTACAAGACCTGGAGAGACTTATCCGTTGTTTTTCTTTCTATCACGTTTTGGTATTCCGTAGCTTAAGTGAAGCACTTTGGAAAGTAAATTATTTTGTTCCAGTGAAACGAATTTTCCTTTTGATTTTTTTTTATTTTTACCATTTTGCACGAGGTGCGCGTATATTTACTGACACGGAGAAGGCAAATCAGTCTGTCATATTTACTTTGTCATATCACGCAAATCCGGACTTTTCATTGGCCAGTGAAACAATTGACGCGACAAAAGTAAACAATTACAAATATCCTTTCTTTTTAACAATATAACAAAGTGTTAATTAAAATCAACAGTGCTTAATCACGCAAATTCGCTAAAATTTTTAAATTCGGAGTTTTCTTTGGCTATTAAGACCAGTGGCAAATAGAAGTCGTATCCACTTCAATTCTACGTGTGGGACATTCGAAAAAATAGCTCAATAATTGTTTGATGCATGTAATAACTAATTATTAGTAAACAGTGTGAAACAGTGTTATTAACGATTCGTAATGAATAGGGTTATACCGCCGAAGAAACGAAAATTTCAGACAATCGCGGAGATCGAAGAAACCTATGCGAATCCAACGGAGTACAGAAGTCGACAGCATCGATTGCTATGCTATATTCGTGGTTCAAAGTCATTTGAAGATCTGGGAAGAGTTGTTGGTGTATTGCAAGATACTTTCCAGGAGGCTGCAAAAGCTCTAGGGTTGCTGAAGGACGACGAAGAATGGCATCGTTGCATGCGTGAAGCCACTGGTTTTCAAATGCTTCGACAGCTCATCATTTTGACGTACTGTAGTCCCAGCAACCTAAGCGAATGTGGAATAGTTGTGTAGACGCGTTGTCAAAAGACAATCAGCATCAATTCAACTCAGATGCAACCGATCTTCGAGTGCTGTATCTCACATTAAAAGATTTGGACCAATATCTGACGAACAATAAACGCCAACTCAAGGGTTATTCAGAGATGCCTCACTTGCATCAGTTCGCTGATCAAGAAGTTGAAGCGTTCAGGATTCAAACCCACTGGTATCGCTGGAGACTGCATACCTTCGGGCAAAATTGCAAGAGCTGGTGGATCAAACATCGCTGTTAAATGAATAGAAGCTGATTGTGTACAATCACATATTAAATGCGGTAAGCAACGAGACGCCAGAAGCGAGACTATTTTCTTGGACGGTCCTGGCGAAACCGGTAAATCAATTTTGCTGGACAAAGTCCTGGCAACTGTTCGATTGGAAGGCAATGGCAACGAGTGGAATTGCAGCACTTCAATTAATGGGCGTGCGAACGGCACATTCAATGCTCAAGCTGGGCCTGGATCTATTGACCGTTTCGATAACAAAACAACGCATCATAGGAAATTACGTGACCGATCCTACGAAGGCCCTTACTAACTTCCGTTTCAGAGAGCATCCAAGAATTTAGCGTAGGGTAACTACAGTGTAGTTTAAATTACAAGTGTTTATACAATTATTAGGCGGCGATTTTTCTGTTTAAATTATGTCAAGCACATATTTTTAATAGTTTGAACGGCGTAGCCAGCGACCGATATATGCAGAAATTAATGTTTGAAGGGCACGATTTGCCAGATCCCATGAATGATATTAGAAACGTTTTTCATGAACGACGTGAATTCGTGGCCTACAATACTATCACTCGATCTGTACAATTTCTTTGTGAAACGAATATGTTTCTACGCCAAGGAACAAATGAAGTACTACTCTTCATTAGATGATTATAATTGTCTTGTAAGTGGGAAAGTAAAAGAAATCCTCGTGTATCGTGTCAAGGAGCTACAGGTGAGTGAAAGATTTAAGCCTATTGATTTATCGTGCTAACTTTGATACAGTTTTTACAAATTGGGTTCATGAATTTCATACATTTCTAAATACATTTAATACAATTTTAAATGAATTTAATAGGATAAAATGAATTGTATTTTAAGAAATTTATGCGAGAAAAAAAATAACGAAAGTTCCGTGACGGTGTACGTTGAATGATGGGCGGCCAGGCCGACATGAATGACCGTCCGTTAGCCGAGGTTCATCGTCACGGACCTTTCGAGATTTTTTTTCGGATAAATTTCTTAAAATGTAATTCATTTAATCCTATTAAATTCATTTAAAATTGTATTAAAACTATTTAGAAATGTATGAAATTTACGTAAAACTGTATGAACCCAATTTGTAAAAACTGTACTAAAGTTAGCATGATAATTCAATAGGCTTAAATCGTTCACTCACCTGTAGCTCCTTGACACGATACACGAGGATTTCTTATACTTTCCCACTTACAAGGTAATTATAATCATCTAATGAAGGGTATACAATTATAATTGTCTATTTACAGTTCTTCATTTGTTGAATGATGAGCGGCCAGGCCGACATGAATGACCGCCCGTTAGCTGAAGTTCATCGTCACGAAACTTTCGTGATTCCTTCCTGCATAAATTTCTTAAAATATAATTTCGATAATATGATAAATCATTTACATATTAATTAGGTATGTTACAATAATAAATTCAAAGCATAAACGCGACGGAATTGATCGATGTCAGCCTAGAAAATAAGGGAACGCTACACGGAACTTTTACCGATTTTAAATAAATATAATGCGTGTTTTAGTTCCGTATAAACGGAGTTTAATCATTAAATAAGGTAAAAAAAAAAATATTTTTATTGTAACCTTGTTTTAGTAAATTTTCCGTAAAATTTTTATTATTCTAATTAAATTACAGAAAACAAGCCCGTAACATAAACAAATAACACAAACATAACAAGAGTAACACTTAACCGCTGTGTAATTAAACTAAAATAAATACAGTAATACTAAAAATGTTTATTCTTCCGTATTTCTGTACTGAGGGGGTAAAATTGTATTAAATTCACTTATAAATGTATTAAATCTATTTGGTACAACACAACACTTCACTACACAGTATTTTTTAGCATGGAAAAAAGGCGACGCCGGAAGTGTGGGTGGGCTCCAGAGGCCAACGGATGTCGCTGCCGCCACCTGCATAGAGCTTTCCTCGAAAGGGTCAATAGGGTGTCCCATTTAACCTGACAAATCAAAATAATTCGAAAATACGCATCATACAAAATAAAATTAAAAATACATTTTTAATATTTTTAAAAAAGCTATTCAATGATACCAACTTGACCCCTCAACCCTATCCACTGAGGTGGGGGAGGGGGCAACTTTGCAATCTTAAATTTAAAAAACCCTATTTTAATGGTATTTTCAGATTGTACGCAACATTTGAGAAATGTTTTATTCTTGGTGTTTTTTCTTGGTGATCCAACCGTTTAGGAGATAGGGGCACTGAAAATCTGGAACTTTTAAAGTTTAGAAACCCAATTTTATCGATGAAAAATAATTAGAGGGTGAATGCAGAGACTTTCATATTCTACTTTTTGATGGTTTTAAGGCCCGGCGCAAATTGAGAAAGACTAAGGCTCTAAAGATGTAGGTATTCCTATGCGCCATTTTGGTTCCAGCCTCGATACTGATAAGCATTGGCCGCATAGGGTCGAGCGTGTACTAAGGCGACGCTTTTTGCTAAAATGAACAAAATATTGCATTGCATGGTAAAAAACATTTATTTTAATATAATTGAGATACTTTTGAAGGGCCAAGTCGTAGATTGGCATCGATAAAACGTGAATTGTGTGAATTTGAGCGTCAATTTGTAAGCACAGCAGTCTTCATGTGGTATGTCATGCAAAAGGGAACAATTCTCCTAAATAATCTGAGTTACGCTAGTTTTCATAAAAAATAATCCGTTTAATATCCCATTATTATTATTATTATTATTATTATTATTATTATTATCACTAATAAGAAATTCAAAAAGCTAAAAATCTTAAAATTTCAAGATCTATATGAGTATATCATCTTTGTGCAAAATTTTTTTAAGAGTAGCTGGCTGTATAAAACTGTAAACACACGTAATTTGCGTAATATGCAAACCTTTTTTGTTCCACGAATTATGAATAATTATGGTAAAAAGCTAAGAAACTATTATATCCCAACATTTTTTAATACGGTACCAAAATGGATTCAAACATTGAGATCTTTTAAATTTATAAAAGCAGCATATTATAGATGGAAAGAATATTATTAATTTTTTGGCAAAGTATTATATTGCTGATCAAGTAATATTGTCATTTTGTCTGTAGTATAGTATTATGAAATTTTAGTTTTTTGTAGTTACATGTATTTCTTGCAATGCATGCTATTATCCCATACAAGCCATATATGAGGCTTCGGGATAATTATTATAATGTAATTATTTTTAGTTTTTTTAAATAAAAAAATTATTATTATTAAAAAAAAATTAAATTATTAAAAATTATTATTATTATTATTATTATTATTATTATTATTATTATTATTATTATTATTAATCTTAATTACCTACTTGTTGGACTACGTCCGTGGAGTCGCTCGGATCATACTCTTGCGATAAAATTGTTATTATTATTATTATTATTATTATTATTATTTAGTAAAAAGAGAACACCTTTATAGTTTAAGAACACAATTAAATTATGTAGTACCAAAAATCTTTAACTTGAATGATGCAAGAGAAAAAAAATATTATACTCCACAGATTTTTAATAAACTCCCAACATGGATTATTAAGTTTAACAACATACAGATTATTAAAAGCTGTTATTTTAATTTGGAAAAACTATTTGTGATATGAAATAACATTTCTTTAAGCCGTTCGTTTTTTTTTTTTGTTTTTTTTTTTTAGTATGAAACTTATTTAGATAATGCTAATGAAATTTTAGTAAAACTTGTTATTATTGGAATAGCAATAATAGCATATTTTTATGGCGGTGAAGTTATTTATATTTTATTTTTATTTGTTATATCTTTATTTTTTAAATGCAAAAATATTGCTTTTGTCTTTTTTGTATAATTGTTGTAAATATATTAACGAAGATAAGAATTGCTTTAAATTAATATTGTTAATTTTTTATGAAATATACGATTTTCATTTTTTATATATAAAAGAGGAAGGAATTTTAACAAATTATATATAACGTAAATGATTTTTAATTCATTATTGCACTACAGGGTGATTATAAAGTCATTATACATTTTGGTGAAAAATCCGTTTTATTGCAGCAAATACAGTATGCATCAACCAGACATCATACTAGGACACATTCTTAATACATTTCAATGTGTCCCCCTTGCACATCCTGGCACAGATCCCAGTGTTTCACCGTGGCCCGGAAAACACTGCGCAACATAGCCGATGTAATGTCCTCCTCCACGGCTACAATCCGTTCTTTCAGCTGTGCAATGGTGCGTAATCTTGACCTGGTACACTTTGAACTTGATAAAACCCCACGCAAAGAAATTTATGGGGGTCAAATCTGGTGACTGTGGAGCCCACAGCCTTGGCGCGCCCTGACCAAGCCATCTGCCTGGGAATGCGCGATTCAGGTAGTCCAAACGATGTTGGCAAAATGGGGTGGTACCCCATCCTGTTGGAACACATCAGTATCCTAAATCCCATCATCTCGCAACTGTGGCTCCAGGAACTGCTCCAACATGTCGAGGTACACAGTACCATTGATAGTCCTCTCGGCAAACATGAGGGTCCATAGACCTTTGACCCTGTAATCCTCATCCACACATTCACTTTAGGTGTGTTTGGGTGTGCAAATAAATGAAATTCGTTAATGTTTTCACCAAAATGTATAGTGACTTTATAATCACCCTGTATTACAAAACAATCTGGCCTATATGTGTTAGTGTTAGAAATTTTAAAAGAATTTAGAACTTTTAACAACAACAAAAGACAAAACGCTAAATAATAATAATAATAATAATAATAATAATAATAATAATAATAATAATAATGGGATATTAAACGGATTATTTTTTATGAAAACTAGCGTAACTCAGATTATTTAGGAGAATTGTTCCCTTTTGCATCACATACCACATGAAGAGTGCTATGCTTACAAATTGGCGCTCAAATTCACACAATTCACGTTTTATCGATGCCAATCTACGACTTGAGCTTTCAAAAGTATCGCTTTCTCCGGGCTCAACACGCGTTTGGTATGAAAATTCGTTTGTGGACTTCGCAGTAAAGACTGGTTTAGATAGCGACAATCAGCACATCTCCAAGGCATCAACAAAGTGGATCAGAAACTTCAAGTTATGATATTCTCTCAGCAGTCGTAAAATAACTCAAGATTTCAGAGAAACAAGATCGATCATTGTTGATTTAAGCCAAGTTAAAAACTTGCATTTGCTGAAGAAACAACCGATTAAAAACGTAAATATCCATCCAAATCAAGTTGTGAATAAGGATGTATGTAGAACAATGTCGCTTTGACAAGGGGATGCATTCTAGCCGGACTTTGGGAGTCAAACCAACACCACCTCTACTCAAAGCCTGAGCGCGAAAACGTCATACATTGTTATATCACCTACGGTAGGGTATTGTTAATCATATTTCACCAATAATAAACCCGAAATTGTCCCTACCGTAGGTGATGTAACAATCTATGATTTTTCCGTGAGCAGGCTTTCTCTTAGGCGGCATTGGTCAAACGCGTGAAAGAGTTTATGGTTCTATGGGTTCGATCTGCGCCTCATCGCAGTCATACATGAAAATGCCCAATCATAAAAATGGAAACTAAATTTCTCCATTATACAAGGTGTTCAAAAAGTCTGTTACAAGTCTCAGTATCCCAATAAGTACTGGGAATTTCCAGATTGCGAAAAACTTATCTCCAATCAAATCATGTGTGGGATTTTTAACACTGATCTTCATTTCGAACTTCACATTTAATTTCAAGGTCAAATTTAATGCCTAATGAAAACCTTAAGAGTTAGAAAAAAGTCAAAGTCAAAAGTTTTACAGCACCCTAAAATTAGTCTAAATCATTTATCCGATTTGATTTTGCAACTATGGTTATCTAATAAACAATTTTGTGACAATAGAAATGTAAAGCCACAGAAACCACCAATAGGTAATTACGAAAGTAAATGTTCAATATGTTGAGCGTCAGATGGTACACACAATTCTGCACGATCTTTGATGGAATGATGCACATGAAATTGTAATTCTCTGCTGAAGTTTAGCTAAACTTACTAGTGGTGTTTCATAAACTGTATTTTTTACATGGCCCCATAAGAAGAAGTCCAGAAGTGTTAAGTCTGGTAAGCGGGATGACCATGTGACTGGTCCACCTCTTCCAATCCATTTATCTGGAAAGATCAAGTTTAAACGTTCACGTGCTGCCATTGAAAACTGTAAAAGTGCACCATCCTGCTGAAACGAATCTTTTAATGGCATCTCTTCAATAAACTCTTGCACATCATTGTTTAGAATAAGATCTCGATAACGCTGGCGAATGAGATTTCCATCGTAAACACGGGATCAATAACTTGATTATTGTACATGCCACACCAAACATTTGTCCTCTAATTCACTTGGTGAGCAGTTTGTCTTTCTCAATGAGGATTTTCAATGGCCCAGTAATGGAGATTATGTTTATTATTAACGTACAAATGAGTCTCATCTGGCCACAAAAGTTTCCTTGTGAACTGTGGATCATCATCAATTTGACAAAGTACTCTGAATGTATATCACTTTCTTCCCAGCCTCTTGGATCAGGTCGAGCGCGCCCTCTGCTCTTCATCTGGCTAGAGAGGGTCCGACACATTGCTGAAAAGCTCTCCCATGTATAATTACCATTAAACATTTCCTGCCAACTAATGAACTTAATAATTTGGAAGAAAGTGAAGGAAAAAGTTAATTAAACATAAAATGCTTAAAAATTATCATCCTAAAATCATGTTAAAATCGCTATCAACTCATTAACCGAAGCGAATCTTGCTTTATTGCAACTTCCGTAGATGCTTATCAATTCTGAACCACCCAATACATTATTCTTTACCTTCCAATACTGACACCCTTTTCAACACACCCAATGTTCGAGACAGTTTTTTAAAGAATAATGCCTAATCTGATCATACTTGGAACAGTTAAGTTCTGCCTTCAGCGCTTCTTCTCAACAACGAAAAACCTCTCGTTTGCTCTAAATCAGCATTTCTTTTGAAGCGCGTGCAAAAGCCATGGCAAAATTATAATCCTAAATTTTCACGAATGAGGGTTTAAAAAAATAATGAGCAACGCCATTATGAATGAGTCATGAATTTTTTATTTACTTTAACACAACCTCGAACACGAACCGATGCTAAATTCGCCTTGAACAAACACCGGTTTACTCTAGCGATTTTCCTGACAAAGCACTGATTAGTGGCTGCTGAAAATTAAAAGAAAAAAATACAGAACTTTAAATAATAAAAGAGTTGGGCATAAACTAGTTAATGTCATTCGGCATTGAAATTTATTCTTTCGCATTCAAATGAATTATTTGTTTATCTTTTAAAATTGTTTTATTAGCCATTTTTGTCGTTCCTGTTTGCTCAAGTACTGGAAAATATTTTTTAGCCAAGACAAATAACTTTCAGAGACCGACTCGTTGCATTTGTATGTTTTTCTGTGTTTATGCAGTTACCCGGGAATTCTTAGAACAATTTTTCGACGATTTTTTTAATTAAAGGTAAAAGACGGAACTAACAAAGGAAGGTAGAATGCCTTCAATGAAATTGGATGAAACTAGAATGGTTGAATGCTTTAAACCAGAGGTCGGCAATCGATGGCACGCGGAACGATTTTCAATGGTACTTTGAATGAACTGAAGTGCATTAAAAAGTGTCGAAATGGCCGACTTGGAGTTTTAGACTTTTCACATATGATCTTATAAAGGGTGATCCAGGAAACACTTTAAAATTCAATAATTCGCATACCAATGCAGACAAAAGGATTCTGTTTGCACAGAAACAATTGAAATGAGTCAGATTTTTTTTTCCGAGAATAACTGTTGGTTTAACTAAGAGGTCCTTCTCGATTAACGAGATCATTTCTATGCCTACAATTTCGTAATTTGATCTAACCTGATGTCTGAAATGTGACAACGCCATCTGTTGGTCAAAAACCGAAAAATTCTAGATTTTTTTTTTCGTGGTGGTCAAAAACCGACCAATAAAGATTACATTGTTACTTTGACTGGTGCGGTCAGGTGACTTTTCCGCGCCGGGACCTATCTTTCTCGTTGGCTACGTGTAAAGTATTAGTGACAGAACATAAATGTTATTTATGAACAAATAACTTGTCTACTGATCTAGTCAAACAACCAAACAAATAAAACTGAACAGATTTCCCTTTTTGCGAATGGAATCTGCCACATAGTTTAAATGTGCATATTATTCATTTTAGATACGAGGGTCGTTCAAATTTGACCTGGACTTTATTTTTCATAAAATCAGGAAACTACAAATAAAAGCACGCACGCACACACACACACACACACACACACACACACACACACACACACACACCAGTTATTTCTCAAAGAACTCTCCTTGCTTCTCTACACATTTTTTCCAGAGTTCTGGGAACATCTGGATACCGGTTCTGTAGAAATCTTCAGGCAGAAGTCGAAACCACGTCAGGACAGCCTTTTTCACTTCCTCATTGGAGCCGAACCTCTGCCCTCCCAAAAACTCTTTCAATAGTCCAAAAAGGTGATAGTCGCAAGGGGAGAGATCCTGGCTGTATGGAGGATGTGCTAAGATGTCCCATTTGAGTTCCGTCAGTGTGTCCATATTCAGTTTGGTTGTGTGTTGTCTGGCATTGTCTTGCAGAAAACAAACACTACTGGTAAGGAGTCCTGGTCGTTTTTTTCCTTAAGTGCCGGCTTCAAGGACGTCCTCAAAATGTTACAGTAGTAGTGTGAGAGTATAGTTCGACGTTCTTCCAGAAAATTGAGATGAATGATACCCTTAATGACCCAGAATACAGTCGCCATCACTTTCGTTGCCACGGGTGTCATCTTGAATTTCTTGGGTCGTGGTGTGTCAGTTTGTCGCCACTCCATGCTCCTACGCTTGCTTTCAGGAGTATGGTGATGAATCCATGTCTCGTCGGTGGTCACAACACGCCTTAGGAAACTGTCACCTTCCCTGTCATATCACTACATTAGCATAGAACAGATTTCCATGCGGGTGGTTTTGTGATCCTCGGCGAGTTGCTTAGGGACCCATCTGGCACAGATCTTGTCGAATTTCAGCTTATCGTGGATGATAGTTTCCACGCTGCCAGTGCTGATGTTCAGTATTGAAGCCAATTCTCGGACATGAATCTGCCTGTTGTTCTTTATCAGCTCATTTGTTCGTGTGATGATGCCATCATTAACAGCAGTTGCTAGCTTTGCCTTATGAGGTTCATTGCCGGTGGATTCTCGTCCTCCTTCAAACTTTTGGCACCAAGCAAAGACGGATGATCGATACAAACATGACTCGGTGAACCGTCTTTGAAGTCTCTGATGAATTTCAGATGCTTTCACTCATTCGTCGTTGCGAAACTTGATGATTATTCGTTGTTCCACTTTGGTCGACACATTGCTGTCCGCCATTTTGTTTAAATAAGCAATCGGTTGTTATGGCAACCGGATGAGTGATCTGTATTTTGCATGAACAGGAGGTAGTTGCCATCCCAACAATGAAATTTTAAATTTTTACAATAATGAAATTTACAAAAAATAAAGTCCAGGTCAAATTTGAACGCCCCTCGTACAACCAATATATATACGTTGCATTTGAGTTAGTGAAAAATTGTAACAACACAATGATGCCCAGGGGCACAGAGATGTCAGAGATTGAAGTACAGTACATTTGGGATACGTTCCAATAAGTTTCAGCGCTAAACGAAACAGCGTTAAATGAGGTCATCTCATACTCAGTTTTTAGTAAAGTTGCTTCTCTGCATAGAACAAACAAACATAGGCTATTCTTTAGCATGGAATACAAAACTAAAATTGTGATTGTAAATAGAATTATTATTGAAATGAGAAAACAAGCAAAATGAACCTAAGCTTAGAAATTATTGTGCTCTTTCTAGTGGTACCAATTAAAAGAATGTGCGTTAAACAGTTTTCCTTTAAAACGGTTCTCTTTGGTTTTTGAGCTAAAAATTTAAAAGTATGGAAAAAAATAATCTATATTATTTCAAGAACGTTTTTTTCAAATTAGATTTCTTTTTGAAGAAATTTGCTTTTACATGAAGGACTTTCCCCATAGACAGACCTCCATAATAAATTATCATTTTTCTCAAAATAAGTTCGAGTGAAAAAGTTAGCTTTATGATGAGGAAGGTCCATATTTTTTGTTTTTTTGTGAAGTCATCTAACGTCGTTTGCCTTTTCCTGTTTTGTTCAGAAAGCAGTTGTCCATAGCAACACATCTTATCAATGACACTTCAACTTCTTGCCTTTGAACTTATATCAAAATTTAAATCATTTTGTATAAACTAATCCATAATTTCCGTTATAGTGGCTACAACTTTGTTTTGGAAAATCCGTTGAAAGTTCCTTTTGCTCTTTTTGATATTGTGGCTACCACCTCAAAGTGCAGGCCTTGGATGTCGTGGATATAAATATCGAGACTTGGATATAAATATAAGGTCCTTTTTCCTTTCTGACATCATCACTGGACGCAATTCAATATTAAATGCGCCGCGAGACAGCATGCGAGTATCAAAACAACAAAATCGTGCGCGATTTCGGGGAATACCAATACTACTGCGTAATACCGAAACAGCGTTAAACGGGGTCTTACTGTACGCCAAACCCATCGTTTGCATGGATTTGGGAAGTCAGAAAGAGAAATTTCCACCTTGGTTTTTCGTTCCAAGATTGCAGTTACAATGTCCTGTCAAAAGACGAGTATTATGGAACAGCAAAACACCAAGGCTGCAAGAAGTCCCTCATGCCCGGGATGAACGAGGTATATTTTCCCTTGCAACAAACCAACAAATGTCTACACGTCAAATTGCAGCTGCAGTAGGGACAAGCACCAGTCACTCAACAGTTTGGAGAAGCCTACAATCAAATCATTTGGTTGTTCGAGAGAAGATAAAGGCGAAGCCGCACCTTACACCGGTTCAGAAAGCAGCACGGTTGGAATGGTGCATAGAACGAATGCATTGGACATCAGACTAGCAAAATGTTGTGTTTTCTGACGAGAAAAGATTCTGCTTAGACGGTCCAGACGGATATTCATACTATTGGCATGACCTACGGAAGGAAAAGCCAGAGAGGATATATAAACAGGGCGGTGGATATGTGACGGTGTGGGGCGCCATTGGTTGTTGTGGGAAAGCTGATCTTGTGATAATACACGAAAAAATGAATGCAGTCAAATACCAAGAAATGCTATGCGACCAATTAATTCCTTTTGAGCCACTTATTGGAGGCGAAAATTGGTGGTGTTTCCAGCAGGACAGTGCTCCGTGCATGCTGCATGAACTATGGCCCATTGGAAACTTTTAATGCTAAGATACGGCATGTAATACAGTATATCAAAAGGCTTGGAATGACGTGCCATGAATGAATATAACGTAAACTAATGATAGTCGTTATTGTTTCAAAGGTACGTGATTTAGTGGCACCATTATGGTCCATTGGAAACTTTTAATGTGTATATCTTGTTGTATTCGTAAAGGAAGGGCGAGTTAAGAGAGAGCACTCTTTCCGTATACTCCACTGTTCCATTATCGATTGCGGATAATGTATCAGATACGTACAATATGGTGTCCTACAAGGGTGCCCACTAAACAGTGTTTTCAAGTTCAATGCATTCCTTGGCCATCATGTAGTCCGGATATGAACCCTGTTGAAATTGTGTGGTGCATCGTGGTTCAGAATGTTTACAGACAAAAACGTCAGTTTTCATATGTGAAAGAGCTTTCGATGGCAGTGTACCGTTACCTGGGATGCCGTGAAGCTCACAGACATCCAAAAGTTAATAGATTCAATACCGATTGGATATGTGAAATTGTAAGATCTGATGGTGGCACAACAAAGTATTGAACGGCTTAAAAATGGACAAAAGTGTGGTGTTCTTATAACTTTGAAACAGTGCAATTTTATTTATTTGGTTCTTTTACTAGATAGTAATGAATAAACAGGTTATTTGTTTATAAACAACATTTATGTTCTGTCACTAATACTTTACAACAGATGAAAATTAAAATCATTTCAGCATTTGTTCAAAATATTCAATTTCCATCTGGTCTTATAATTTTGTGAAGCACAGTATAAATGAACCAATTTTATTACATACATCAAGATTGGTAGAACATGCGGGCACGCGGAACAGTACTGTAACATAGGTTCGGCACGACACACTGAAAGGTTGTCGATCCCTGTTCTAAACAATTCTGTTCAACCAACATTGTGCCAGCATTATGGAGACCAAGATAAACTGCGTGGTTTTAAAACTGGTATATAGAATTTGTTCTGGCCTGCACAAAACCCAGACTTAAATCCCATACAGGCCTTACTCGTGGTCCCTGGTTCGAATCCGTGTCGCGGAATTTTCCTTCAGTTTTTTCATGTAAAATGTTTACCTTATGTCTAGAGAATTAACTCTAGTTCTAATTTATTATTAGCAGAACGTAGAACTAGATCACAGAACAGCAATCAAAGTGAAGAACATGATTTATTCACGGACCCTTATAGCGTTAACTCCATTTTAAGCTTGTTTACATCATTATTGTGTGGGAACAGACTTTTCGATTTTATCCCAAGCGAGAAGGAAAGCTCTCCGAAAATGCTTAAAAAATTCCGTTTTGTTTAGGTTTAACAATTGAAATTGAGGTGCATTTTCCCCCTAAATAATAAACTTAATGTCACTTTCAAATTCAGTAGATGTAGTGGAAGCTAGTATTTGGACGAAAATATGACACAAAACATATACTTTAACTGTAACAACAAGAAAACTTTATTAAACTATGAAAAGATAAATAGAAATTACAAAAATAAATCCAATAAAGTTGTTAAATTGTTGCAATACAAGCTTCTGCTAACACGTAGAAAATTTGAAAAGAAAGCAATTAACTATCTACATGAATATTAAATGAATTACATGAATGATTCGTAGAAAAGAATATTAAGTACAAGCCAAGAAGGAGTCCTACCTATCAGATAATACTATAATTTCTATGATACCTTCTAATAACGGCCGTGATTTATAAGAAGCACATCAAAGACCAAATTGTCTTTGATGGCTAATCATTTATAACAAATTAAATCAACTAGGGAAGTTCTAGACGACAATCTTCATCAGGTCACTGAGAAACAAGAAGTCATGGACAAAGCAAAATGAAGCTTGACTCCCTCTCAATGGCTCAAAAAAAATTAAGTTGAGAATTTTCTTTTTTTTTTCATTCTCTCTTCTCTCTTCAAAAGAAGCACCGCTCGAAACCACGCAGGATGGCGGCTACGCTAAGCGTTTAGTTTGAATGGGTATCGCAAGAAGCTTATATGGGGGATAAAAGCTGGCAACGACCACGAAGTTATCTAGGTCACACTGGCCGCTACAACTTCATTCAATTCGTCAACTTCAGGAATGCAGGTACGGACTCCTTTTATGGCGAGGTCCGCTGATAACACCAACGTTCGACTCGCTGAAATAGTAGGCGACGAGGAAAGAAGGCTGTAGACAGACGAGCTGCACGGCGAAGGGGAGCCTTTTCCGTAACTCACGGCCGTACTGCGACATGGAGACAATTCTGAAGACGCTCTCCTCTCGTCCAGGCCGCTTCTATAGCTCCGCTGCTCTGCAGTATAGGAAAATTTCGTCCTCTCTCTCTCTCTCTCTCTCTCTCTCTCAACTACGGAAATAAAGTTAATACCGTTCATATAAGCTATCGCTGCTTCTCCGGTGGATACAGCACACGCCAGTTCTATAGAGTAATATTCATACATTCTTTGGCTAGATTCATTAGCACTGCAGTTTCTTTTCGTATTATCACATGGTTCAAAGTCTGAAGAAAGTACAAAATTTCCCGGAGCACTTGAATGAACCTGCTCGGCTCGATCCCCTGCTCGCTTCTCCCGCTCGAAAAAAAACAAACCTTTGCGCTTTTTTCTGCGCCGCTTCCTCGCTCTCTGCTTACGCATTTCCTCCTTTCCTTTAATAACGCTCATTAGGTAATGATTTTTCGATTGAAAATGGAAGGAAAAATTCTGCGACCTGGATTCGAACCAGGAACCTCGACTATCATGGCCGACGCCTCTACGAATTGGGCTATCGCAGACACCTGGACAACCAAGCTGTCTCAAGGTGTCTTAAAGACAACCAAGTTGTCACGGTTGAATGCCCAATGGGAGACGGGAACCTGGCCCGCAGATCGAGAATTTTTCCACTTCAAACCATCAGAAAGTTGATGAACAAGTAAATAATAATGATTATAAACTGGAGATGCTCTCCAAGCATAGGTAATGATTTTTCGACCGTGACAACTTGGTTGGGCTCTCCCATTGGGCTCTTCCGTTGGGCTTTCAACCGTGACAACTTGGTTGTCTTTAAGACACCTTGAGACAGCTTGGCCGTCCAGGGCCGAGTTTTAGGACTTGAGATCGCGGTTTAATAAGCAACGCTCATACGTCAAAATTGCATCATATAAAAGCAAATGACATTGTTAAATTATCCTTTAACAATGAAGTTGACGTCACTTCGCTGTTAATTGCATCGCGGCCAAATGTCCAAAAACTCGCCCCAGGTGTCTGCGATAGCCCAATTGGTAGAGGCGTCGGCCATGATAGTCGAGGTTCCTGGTTCGAATCCAGGTCGCAGAATTTTTCCTTCCATTTTTCAATCGAAAAATCATTACCTATGCTTGGAGAGCATCTCCAGTTTATAATCATTATTATTTGACGCTGATTAGCTTTGGAAAAATCTCAATCGCTGCCAATAGGTGGCACCACTCTATTTCCAACTTTGTTTCCCAGCAAAGATTGTCTGCTGGGAACATTGGAACTAACCGTGACCACCAAGAGAGAAGGCCTCCGCAATGAAACTGAATACATTGTTGCATCACATAGATAGTGCATTGTTATTCGTATTTCTACCAATAATAAGACCTGAATTTGCACTATCTACGAGGGTTGGGGCAAAAGTCATGGCAACTATTTTTTTTCTTAAGATACCAGTCCAGTTGGAAAATGTGACATATACAGACGAAAGGATAAGGTGTTAACTTCATGTGTGGACAATGAATAGCACTGAAATATCGTAACACACTAATTTATTCCGGTAGTATACAGGACAATAAGGTCTTCACGGTGCAAAAGAATGACAACACAGTACACAAAGTTGACATGACAAACCTGGGCCTAAAGACCCTCAAAGTAGTCCCCTGCTACTGTCACCACACGCTGCCAACGATGTGGGAGGCGTTGAATACCATCAGCCTCAGCATTTGCCGCACCTTGGTCGTCCCGAACGTTGCTCATCACTGATTGACACACGTCCTTGCTGAAGCTTTCCTACCTACCGTGCTACTGTACGGTATGGCAGGGCATTATTCCCAAGGGCTTCCACTAATTCACTGTCACATTCCATCGCATTTCTCCCTCGGAGAACGGCTATTTTGATGTAAGCGCGCTGCTCAACAGGGTTACTTCCATCTCGCACGACACTCACCAACTGACTGATTTCACAGCCGTCGCTGCGCTACTACCAGCTATCACAGAGCCATCTGTTGTTCTGCATACACACTATGCCTGCAGAACTTCCACACGACACATATACGTTTGTGATCCGTTCACATATCTACAAGAAAAAAAAATAGTTGCCATGACTTATGCCCCAACCCTCGTATGCTGATGTAACAATGTATTCAGTTTCATTGCGGAGGCCTTCTCTCTCGTTGGTCACGAACTAACTCCTGTTTCAAATTAAATACTGTATCCAATGAATTATTAAAAAGTCATTATTTTAAAAACCGAGAATTTGATCTCAAAACACATGAATTTTTGGCCCTAGTTTCATATTAGAATTTTTTCTACTTATCTTTATATGGTAGCGAAGTGCATTCAAGGGCTCTTAATTTATCTAAAAAAGTACCGACCCTAGAAAGCTGAATCTGCCGTCTCTTTTCAACACAGCCACCCTCTATCCGATACAGTTCTCACAAAGCAGAAGCCAAGATTCCATGGCCGCCAATAATGCTTCTTCACGGGTCTGTTTTGTCCACTGGAAAATATCTGATGCAAAAACGGAACAACGCTCCTGCTCTTGTTCAGAAGTTTCATACCTATCTTCCAATGCTCCGCTATTGCATTAATGATTTTTCCCGTGCAAAAAATTGCATCAGTGATTTTCCTTTGTAAAAAAAAAAAAAAAAAAAAAAAAAAAAAGGCCCTAAGGAAACGTTTGCGACGGCCATACTATGGTGGCATCAGCATTGTGAAAAATATGTACGGCTAGAGGGTGACTGTGTTGAGAAGTAACAGCAGTTCCCACTTTCTACATCCTTGTGCAAATTAATTGAAGCAAAACATGTTCTCTATGGGTCTGTCCAGTAATACAGACCTCAGCTGACCGCTACTGGTACGATCAATTTCGGTCACTATCGCGAGAAAGGATTTTTAGGACAAAGCGGTTGTGTGCGATCTGTTTCAACATGCTCTCATTTGAACTTGCCCACAACAACTCGATTAAAAATATTAGCACTGGCTGTACTCGTGGAATTAGAAGAAGATACCGACTCGGTTACGAAATTCTTCCACCGAGTCAGGAAGTAGTGAATCATCCGATTCCTCTTCGGAAACCACTACTCTACAGATTCGTCAAATTGCAGAAAGCTTTTAGGACGGCTCGGTCAGTTGCAGGAAGCTGAGGTCAAGACTTTTAGGATAGCTTTTGGCGAGACCGATCATACCGGTTAGTCGCGATCGTTATTACTGGACAGGCCCTATATTACTTGTAATCCTGTACTCAAAACAAATACGAAGAGTCATTTTGATCGTTTTTGATATTGGCTGATGCAATCATTACGACGTCAGCAGCAACAGTATTGCATCGGAATTTAGAATTCTGTCCGAACGCCATAGTGTACATTAGCTGATGCAATCATTAGGTTAGCAGCTATAGCGTTTTGATCAGGTTTTAGAAACCTGAAGATGTGATTCGACCGCCGTTCAAAATGAAAGTGACGCCTAGGAAACGTACATAGATCGTAATCCTGCACGAACACGCAACTAAGACGTAATGCTTCAGTTAAATTTACGCCGAAAGCAGCAACATCAATCACAGGTTTATGTTCAAAGCCAAAGAAGTGGTATTTTTTTCGCAGATACATTCTGAAACGAAACAGATAAAGAGACCATTATTCTAAAACTTATTAAAATAAAAACCTTAGTTAACCCATGCTGATTAGGGCGTCATCTATCAAAAAAATGTAGTTAACCTTATACAAATTTTAACGTAGAATCCGAATCTGCATTAAAAAATGGTGGTTTCCTTTTAAGATTTCAAAGTTGTTCCTCGTCCCATCCCCAAGGGGAGAGGGTGGAGGCGATCTAATTTTGACAGGCTGGATGGCCCCTTCGAAAACATGAAACTTTTAACCGGGACATTTTTTTCCGACGGATTAAAATGAGCCAACCTGTATTCACTGGGATCAACGAAGAAACCTATGAAACCCAAAGGGGAAAAGGTAAGTAATGTCTAGGCTAACTGTAAAGACGAAGACAAGACGGATCAAACTTTAAATTAAGGAATAAAGCAGGCAAGGAGATATGAAAATTATGAATGGAGAAGACTTAATGCGATAGCGATGAACAACCAAATCCCGCATGTTTACTTAAAGGTGAGGATATGTACAGTAAAGAAATTTATTTTAATCCTGGAAAATAGGATTAAATAAATGTGTGGCTGAATTTATGAAAATAATGTAATTTAATGAGTGAAATTCATTTTTAATAAAGTTTACATCTCACGGCGATTTTAACCGTAGGATTTAACTGTTTATGTAATAAATATTACACCGAAAATTTAATCTCATATTTACTCAAAAAAATTTTTTTTCATATTCTCTTTAGTGAATCGCCCCTATTAAATGTTATTTACCGTCTCCTTTCTCATTTTTAAGAAAAATAACACAATCACTACTGACTATTTCAGAGACAGTAGAAAGGAGAATACGAATGATTCAGTTTCAAATATTTTGGTTATAAACAAATGGACAACAAGTTATAAACAACAGGAATACTCTTATATTGTTCTCTAACTACAACGAGACAAATAAAGAGTTGAACATGCCCGGGAAACTAAGTGTAAGGAGGGATAAAACGGAGAAATGAGGGGTATAGGGAGAAAGGGAAGGGTTGAAAAGCAAGAGTTGTTAAGTTTATTGTGTCTTTCGGTGAATTATTTCCCAGCGAGAAAACGGCATTGCTGCTGAGGGGGAAACAATGGTAAACAAGGTGACGACCAAAAGAAAATACTTTTAATGAATGCAAATGACTTAATTAAATTATGACTAACGATTCTTAGCGCTCCCTTTCTTCCACGCACCCTTCTCCCCTTCTGTAATTTGGTAAACAACGGCCATGGACAACAACAGTTCAGCAACGATCCTTTACCCCTCGCTCCCCTTCTTTTACTCCCCCAGCAACTACACCTAATAAGATACTCTATATAAATTATTATTATTATTATTATTATTATTATTATTATTATTATTATTATTAT
>JAHWFO010062772.1:1910356-2031167 GCA_023313115.1 Rhysida immarginata
AATAATAATAATAATAATAATAATAATAATAATAATAATAATAATAAAAGAACTGACTGAACAACAAACTTCCACACTACTTGATGTTAAAGTACATTTCTCCCGATCTTATCCAATTTGATTTTCTCCTTTCGAGACACGTTAAAGTCACTATTTCCAGCTACAGTGGAAGAGCTCTGGGACTGCACTCCCCGCTGATGATTATTAAAGACGCTGATGTGGTGCGAACTACACTACGCAAGGATATGTGTCATGTGACAAAGGGAGCATAAATCGAACATTTACAGTGTTTTGAATAAAACTTTGACAGTTTTTTATTCTTTTCATATACCACTCGTGTAGTTTAATATTTTGTGAAAATATTACCTTATTACCTGGGAATGAAATACGCCTCATTGAAAACCCCAATAGTGTAGTGTTATGAAATAAACTTGAGACTATTGTATGTCACATATAATCTTCACGCATTTATTTATTTCGAAAAAAAACTCCGTTATCGAAATCTGTCTACATGAACGTTAGAAATTACATTCTTTACAAAACTATGCAACTGTAAAATCTCAGGTGGAGCATTATCACTATGCAGAATAAAGACTGAATTTAGTTTATTATTTGATTTTGAAAGTGTAGATTTTTCTACAAACTTTTCTGCATCACTCTCTTCCTTTTCTTCAAACACCATCTTGTTCGCCATCTTTGTTCCAAAGTCCCATTGGATTCCGCTTGTTGCCAATTCAAAAAATGTTTTCCCTCTAAAACAGCTAAACATCCGCTAAAATCCACTGAATTCAATTCAAAAAGAACTTTTTAGCATTGAATTTTGCATAATTTTGGGTAAAATCCGCTAAATCAGCAAATTAGGACTACTCTTATATCCGCAACTCTTATAAGTGAACTGTACGCAAATGAGGAACAAGAAGAAAACCATTCGCATGAAGAGGAAAACCATTCAAATGAAGAGGAAAATCAATCCAACGAACACTCCTCACTACATGATATAGATTGGCGACGAATGCTCCACATTTGAAACTATCAGCGACGCAATAAAAATGTGATGAGGCCAATAGAATGAGGAGGCTGAGAGCAGTGACGAAGATGACGATGAGCCACCACTCAAACTTGCAAACAGCTGTTATATCTGAACTTCCAAACAGTGCTAGAATGGATCGAGTCTGAAAACGCTGATAAGATATCTGCATTACATTTAAGAGCAATCTTAGAAATTGCCCAAAAGAAAATGAGAAAATCAACGAAGCAATTAATAATGAATTCTTCTGCTCAAAATTCGTCATAAATTACGATTCGTAGATTGTTTTTTCCCTCTATTTTTGTACGGTATTTAAAAAGATGCATGTGTGATAAATAGTACAAAGATACATGTATTAATGAAAAAATTTTCTTGCTTAAATCAGTATTCCATTAAGACCTATTAACGACGAAATGATCGTGTTATTGTCATTTAAACGTACTGCTGTCTACAGTGGCACCATCTGTCGCGAAACAGCAAATTCGCAATATCGCGACTCGCTATGTCGCAGGCGGTGAAATCTTGGCTTCCAAGTTCCGCGATATAGAGGGGGAGCAGTGTACTTAATTTTGTATCGTATTATCCGGAATTTAAGAGAAAAAAAATCGTATTAAATAGCTCCAACGGGGTTCGATTGTACGTACAGCTTTGAAACTCGTTGAATCATTTATAATAACCCTGTGTTCTGACTACATGCAATGGATTGTCGCATTTCATAAAGAAATGGAAAGTTTATTTTAGTTTCATTCCAATATGAGATCGAGATAAATAGGAACTGTTTCGATTAAAAAAAACAGTTTGGAAAGGATTTCAATTCTAGTCAAACGCATCGTCCATCACGAAATTCTAAAACAAAGCAGAATGGACATTATCGATAGCACTAGCCAATTCAGCTTTAAAATTCAGACTGACGAATATTTTCTAAAGCTGGCAATAGATTGAAACTTAGTGATCGATTGGTATTGAGTTGATTTATAAATAAAAGCTATACCAAAAAACGGAAGGAAAAACCTCAATCTCTAATCATGTTTAAATATTGTTCCAATAGCACAAAGGCGATAGATAAAAAAAAAAAGTTGAAGTATGGAGATGGTATCAAACGCCTTCGAGATATCGATCTGGCAATAGTGTAGTTTGCAATTAAATGATTCCAATTAAAAATATCGAAGAACATTAAAATTTATTTTTCGAGGGAAGTTTTAAAAAAAGTGTTTAATTTCTTCGGATAATAGCATGAAGTCATGGATAGCGGTTACTACTGTGTTAGCTTAAACTTCAATTTCGACAGCATTGCAAGTCATACAATTATCTGACGGTAAAGGATTAAATTATTTGCATCAATGCGCAATATTTTAAACTATGACTGTTTACTTAAAGCTTTGATTATTATTTGGTAACCGTTGTAAAAAAAATTAAATGAGCGAAATGTTTTGTATAAGAAAATAATTCATCTCATAAAATATTTACTCACTTTTTAAAAAATTGAGCCAACGTCTTTCAGGTATTACACTAAGCTTTCTTCAACTTACACAGATGACAAACAAAATTTCACTAAATCTTATCACCGTCTCGTCATTCTTCTTCCCTTAATATCAGAAATCAGTACAGAACGCCAGCGATCACCGAGTTCTGCCTGAAAACTTTTCTCGTCTTCCTTCAGGCGTCGAGTAACAATGAATAAATATTGTATTCTTCAGAGTATACGTATACAAACACGCAAGCGCATTACACCACAAACACGCACGCAAAGAACTTAAAGAAGAAAGTGAAAGATAAATAACATAAATGTTTCAAGAGTCGGTTGGATAACCGTATTCACGATCCCTTCGCCACAGTGCGGAATAACGCAGCCGCAATCCACGAGAGAGAAAGAGAGAGCGAGACAGCGGCAGAAGGAAAGCAAGGGGAAATGAGAACAACTGGCCAGTTTTAAAATATATACTTTTCAAAAAATTTGTATATTTATGTTATTACTAGTATTTTTACATGAAAGTAGATTATAAACCAAAGCATGTAAACAGTACACATGTTGCAGAGCCCCACGACGACAAGGCCAGGGCAAACGCGTTATTTATTCCCGACTGTTTTTCCATTTTTAACGGGGCCAGCTAATTAAACAGAGCGCGGAAACCAGCGCCTATGCTGCTCAATAATTGCGGTAATGAGACAGGTGCGATCATTGGAACACCCCAGTAAACAGGTGCTTCACCATCGCTTCCTACCCGCTGGCTAAATTGGTTTAACATTTTCGGGTAACCGCTCGCCAATGGACTCTCGCTATTTTATTCATAGCCAGCAATTGTTTTTCCTCTCCTCCATTTTCCAAACTTGGCGAGTAAAGTCCCTCTTCTTCACCTTTAAAAGAAAAACTGAAATAATTGGATACCCTCCCTCTCCTTTAAAGTCGATACTCCATTTCCATTTGGAGATGATTTATTCATTTGTTTCGTTCAAATGTTAAGCTTTCACTGGATGTTTTCGGAAAAAAAACATTATTTTTCTGTATTACGCTTGTATGAAGGAAAAATCTCTAACTTCGTTCTTTAGTCATAATTTATTATCCTGTCACTATATAGTCCAAAAACAACAGACTTATTTTTGATTCTTCCAAATCTGTTTACAAGTTCCGATGTTTATTAATGCAAATTTATAATCAATAATGCTCATTTAGGACCTTATCATGTCTGAATGTATAACAACAGATCATGAATAAAATTCCTACTGAAATAAAAGTAGTTTTAAAATATTTTTCATCATTTACAACAGGCACTGATTCAAGAAGTCGAGTTGATGTTAATTAAGATAAAGCAAAATGAAATGCCCAGAGATAAACCGTTACACATTTGTGAGTGGCTAATTTATTATGATTACGTCCTCAGTACTTCGTTGGGCCACCTTTTGTCTTTATAAGTATAGACTCCACGAATGTTTATACGTAGGTAGTTTGTAGGAATCTGAGACCATGCTTAATGAATAGCATTTTCTAGTATTGTGAGGTTTGACAATTATGAATCCGGCTGTCTGATGAATTTTTCAATCAAAAATGCTCAATGATGAGATCTGGAGATTGTGGGGGTCACCTAAGCAAAGTAAACTTTCCTTCATGTTCCTGAAAAATTCTGTAAATATGTACACCATATGACAGGATGCATTATCTTGTTGAATAGAGCCATTCTACTGAGATAAACTTGGTCAGGAACGATATTCATATATGTTAAACAATTCAGCTGTTGATCAATACGAATTACAAGGTCTAAAGCATGCCAGAAAAACATTCCCCAACCATACCGCTGGCTCCACCAGTTGAAGGGTTGCAGTAATGAATTGAGGTCCGTTCGAGCTGTTTCCGCCAAATTTCACTCGACCATCTGCAAGGTATAACTAAAAATATGATTCATCGGACCACATAATTTGTTTCCAATTATCGACTGTCCAATCCTTCTGCTCCTGTAGGAAATGGGGACGTTTTCGCTTGTTATCTGCCAACAAGAATGATGTTCGAACAGGACTTCGGCTTTCATATCCTACACGATGCAGTGTACGACGAACGAACAACGATAATTTGGGATGATCCTTGATTAAGATATGCTGTATTTGCAGCACTGTTGCCCTCCTGTTGTTTTTTTACAATTCTGGACAGTCTCCGTTCCGCCCGAGCATTCAATAGTCGATGACGACCATAAGTTGCATCAGTGTTTTAGCTGACAGTCCAATTTTTAAACACTTTAGTAACAGCTGAACATTTCACGCTTCATGGCTTCAAGCTCCTATAATCATCGCAGGTTCAAAGCCTGTCAAATGGCGTTTTGTGTTACCCATATCTTTATAAAGTGAGGTGAAAATACTGAAGCTATGCTTCAAATTAAAAGATTAAATTTTGGTGAAAAAGGAAAGGAAAAATTCAGCGACCTGGATTTGAACCAGGGACACGTGTCGTTAGCTTGTCGCCTCCACCAACTTGGCTACCATCGCGGATACTAGTACAGCTAAGCTGTCTCCAAGTATCTTAAAACCTGCTAAGCAGTTAAAGTGAAAGCTCAATGATAGGGCATGCACTTGGCTCGCAGGTCGAAACTTATTCTTTCAAAACCCATTAGCAAGCAGATGAAAATCGACTATAAAGTGATAGTGAAAATACTGAAGCTATGCCTCAAATTATAAAATTAAATATAGGTGAAAAATCCAGCTGCCTGCCCTGTTATTGGGCTTCCACTTTGATTGCTTAGCAATCTTTGGGATATTTGGCGACAGCTTAGCTAGAGTCGACGAGCTAGATACTCGTGATCCCTGGTTCAAATCCAGGTTTCGGATTTTTCCTTTTCTTTTTCACTATATTTGCCCATATCTTCACAAACATAGCGCTTCTATTACTGTCGTAAGCACTAAGCGTTACTTTTTATTAGTCTCGCTCTTTAACGACAACAGCGTGAGGCCATAGTCAATTTGCTTAAAACCGTCAGATGGTCATAATAAATTGTGTAAACTCATCAAAGATTTTTTCTCGTGAAAAGATAAATGCAGTTAACTGCATCAAAAATCTGGATTCGGAAGGAATCCTCTTTCAGAGTTTGCTGATTGTCATGCGAAAAAGTCAATATGGAGGAGGAGATAAGATCCTCAAATTGAAAGCAGTTGCAAAATGGACAGGGTGGTTATAATCAAACTTCTTCCAAATTCGGTAGTAATAAGTCCACAGATTATTATGAGCCACATGATTCCATGGATCAGCGCTTCCATTAGTACCATATTAGATCACCAGGTGTGTTATCGTTCACAGGTGATGCTAGCCTCCCAGACCAATATCAGAAGAGTCAACATAGGCGTGGACAAAAAGAGCAGAGAGTTATTGGTGAAGATCTTTTATTAAAATAATAACAGCAACACTGTGGTTGCATTCGAAAATATCCCCGGATGAAAGGACTACGGAAGGACCCTCTTTCCACATTTACTTCGCGGAACATGAAAAAGTACGGAAGAATTGCTGTGGCGGACAACGCTGCGCGAAACCTCCGATCGTCAAGCAGTGCGTAACCTATGTCACAGCAGCTGAACATTCTGATCCACTGTTAGAAAGGTGCTTCTGAAATGGATCCGAACAAGATTCATACTGCACAGCAGCAGACAAAACAGGATGCATAACAACGTGTTGAATTCGCGCTTCGCTTCCTCGCAAGGACTGAAGTTGACGAGAACTGGCCTTGAACTATCCTATGGAGTGACGAAGCACATTTTGTGGTGAACGTAATGACTTGTCGAGTTTGGGGATCTGCGCTTCCCATCATTGTGCATGAAGTTTCTCTGGCTTCACGGCCGGTTTCATTATCGGTCCATTGTTCTTTGAAGAGGTTGGCGCTCAAGATCCAAAGACGTGCAACGTCACTACTAGTCAACATTAATGCGACATGCTTCGCCAACATGGATACCCGCTCTACAGAAGACAGATGCGTTGGACATATCGCTCGTCCGATTCAACAGCTTCTCCTTAACACATTCGGTAACGATCGAATTGTTAGCCGATCGATTCCCAAATGCTTGACGCCCTGTTCACCCGATCTCAATCCCTTATTGTGAGGTTATCTTACGGATCCCAATCCTCCCAATTTTGGCGCGACAGTCCCGACTTTCTAATAAATGTCCAGCCTAAATTTTGAGTTTCCCCACATTTTTAGTCAAAAAATTACAGGAACCCTCGGCTAACTAAAAAACGGGAATAATTCAATAATGATCGATGTTTTAATTATTAATGAAAATAGGAAAGAAAATTGGTGGAGCAATTGGTTAGCGCATCAGTGTATTGAGCTGAAGGTTCCTGGTTGGAACCCAGGCTGTGGAATTTTCTTCCTATTTTCATTAATATTTTAAAAAACAAGGTTCATCAGGGTACCGTTTTCACATGTCCCGATCCGAAAAGAAAGATGCCAAGAGAGCCATAACGCATATCCAGAGAGATGCAGCTGTGCAGCTTGCTGTCCTTTGCTTTCAGAATGTTCCGGACATGATGGGCGCCATTTCGAGCACACTTTGTAATCTGACAGACTATGCCCACGAGAAACAGGCATATTGTAAGATATCGCAACATATTAGCAGTGTTTTAATGGAATTGGTTCTTCATTATTTTTCTTGGCAGTATTCACAATACGGTTCCTGTTCATGAGATCGCTCGTTTTCCACATAGAGGTGGAAAGCATAAAGCAAGGAAAGTATAAAATTTAATAACCTCCTTCTACATTACACATTAAATTATCAATGCACCGTCTGCCTAAGAAAAGAGTGTGCAATAAAACTTTAAAAATGTTTATTTTCGGAAAGTGAAATAACAAATTCCAGATAGAACTACATATGTACAGTGGCGCTTGCTTTTTTAAATTGTAGAAACAATGAATGAATGAAGCAAGGAAAATGGTGAAGTATGAAAAAATATGAAAGTTGGAAATTCTAAAGGTAAATGAATGAAGACAAAAAGAAGTACACAATACTAAGTAAAGATACATTTACCGGGTGTTTCAAAAATGACCGGTATATTTGAAAAATCAATAAAAACTAAACGGGCAGCGATAGAAATACACCGTGTGTTGCAATATGCTTGGGACAACAGTAAATTTTCAGGCAGACAAACTTTCGAAATTAGTTCACGGTGTATTCTATCGCTGCCCGTTTAGTTTTTATTGATTTTTCAAATATACCGGTTATTTTTGAAACACCCGGTATATAAATTATATAATACGAGGGTTGTTCGTAAAGTGAATTTGTAAATAAAAACAAAACTACTATATATTTTTCAAAATATTTTCCTTACCAGATTCTATGTACCTTTAACTATTTTTCCACACATTTCCAAGTTTATTTAAGCACTTGTCATAGTGCTCAATGTACTTCCGCATGATCACGTCATAGAAAATCACTGCCGCCGGTGAAGAAAATCACGCAGTTTTCACTTGTTCATCGTCGCTGAAATGCAGGCTGCCGATGAGATCTCCTTTAGCTCCCGGAGCAGGTAGTAGCCATTGGGCGAAAGGTCCGGACTGTAAAACAGGTGGTCAAGTTTTTCCCAACTCATCAGATCTTTTGTTTGGGAACAACTTGACCACCGGGCCTTACAGCCCGGACCTCGCATCCAGTGGCTACCACCTGTTCTAGGATCTAAAGGAGATCATCGACAGCCTGCATTTCAGCAACGATGAACAAGTGAAGTACTGTGTGACTCTCTTCACCGGCGGCAGCTTCTTCACAGTGATCATGCGGAAGTACATTGAGCGCTATGTCAAGTGCTTAAATAAACTTGGAAACTATGTGGAAAAATAGTTAAAGGTACATAGAATCTGGCAAAGGAAAAATTTTGAAAATATATATATAGTAGTTTTGTTTTTATTGCAAAACGGACCTTACTTTACGAATAATCCTCATATATATGAAATAAATAATTATACACATCTCAAGAAGTTGTAAGGAGTTTTCTAATCGCCGTCGTTGTTAATAATGGCTTAACATCTCCAGGGCATGATTTCTACCAGGCTGACTCTAGAGATGAAGACTTCTAAATCTGTCGAATCATCTGGTTCAAACTCCAGGTGCCTTTCTTGCGAAACTTATGCTCCATGACAGCCTAGGGATTTTCTATATGGTTGGCACCAGGCGACCGAGACTACCAATCTAAGTGTGCAATATCATATTGTGCTTTCCATTGCGTGCACACCCTACAAGATGTTTCGAGTCATTATCCTCTTGAAAACCCCAGTTTGCATTTTTCCTTCCGTACAACCTTCGAACACATAGTAACAGACTCTTTTTGTAGATATGAGCCATTCTTTGAGCGTTCAGGTTTCCCAAATCCATTTTTTGAGAAGCAACCCCAGACATTGACCTTTACAGGGTACTTAACCGTACGGTGCTAAGTTCTGTTTGTGGGGGATGACCTTGTTCGACGTGGGGAATCACATGATCAAAACGAGGATTCATCCGAGAAAACGACATTTTCCCAATCACGATCCATAATTTCTTCTCCTCTGGGAGACGTTTCTTCACATGGTTTTCAAATAGGAGAAGTTTCTTCATCATACTCCGCCATTTATGTTTTTCTCCCGCAAACGACTTTTCATTGTCTCCAAAGACAACTTAGTACCTTTACATCTCAGTTTTTCCTGTCCTTCCCGCAAGATTCTTTATTGTGGATTCTTCCTGAAGGTCTCTATAATCTGCTTGTCCTGTCGTTTAGTGGTCTTAGACAGACGGTAATACAAATTGAAGTTTAGTATAAGAACTTATGCGAATAAGAAAAAAGATCATTCTTTATTGAGCACCCCGCTTAATTTCAAAATGATTACCTTCTGCTTCTTCTTATTTAAATTAAAGTTTCCTTCCAAGTAATGAACATGAAGACAAATCCTAGGAATGTGCAATTAAATCTTTCGGTGCACACGTTCGAATATAAAAGTCTAAAATTCAATTTCAAAATCTTTCCTCGCCGCTATGCCGCTCCTGCTTCTATAGCAAAGAAAAGCTTGAATTTTTTACGTGCATTCTTTACGTGAATTCTCTACATGCATTAATAATAGTGTCAATAAAATTAATAACTCAACCAGGGAAAATTGGATTAATAACGTGTAGCCGAATGTGTTACGGAGAAGCAGTTGAACCGAACGAGCGGTGGAGCACCAAGTTGCATGAAAACAGTTACGTCCAAAGTATCTCTCTCTCTTGAAGGCCTGCTTGAAAATTTTACTAAAAAAATTCTAATATTACATGTTTACCTTTCACTGTCTCTAATAATATTAGAAAGCATGACAGAAAAACATTAAAGATTAAAATATTCATATTGTTAAGTACATTACCAGTCGTTGCTCACTAAGGTCATTGACATTTGAGCCGCATCTGCTTTCATGAAAAAAATTATTTAATTCAAAACATCTGCAAAGTTCGAGAGCTGAACGCCGCTCTGTTGAATTTTATTTTTTAATCAATAATGCTAAATTCACCGTCAATTAATTTAAACATTATTATTAAAATAAACTTAAATTAATTTTTCTTATGAATTACAGTAATTCATTCAAGTTTACAATTGCTTTTTTACAAAGTTTTAATTAAGTAAATTACAATTAAATTCACAACTGAACGATTTTGGATTGTCAAAGCTATACGAAAAATCTGAGATAGCGCAGTGTGTAATTGTCAAACAATTTAGGTGGAAAAAATTTTGATTGGAAATATATAACAAAAACTTTTATTATGTTACTATGTTAATTATTAGATAGTCCCTTCGCTCTATATTATAGTGATTGAGTTATTATTTAACCAATTTGGAGGTTTAATTTAGCTTTTTGAGGTTGTTCTGTTTACCTACAAGCGTAATTATCCCGGGCAACGCCGGGTCCTCTGCTAGTATTAGATATTACTAGTGAAATAAATAAGGATAGAAATAATAAATCCATGGCATTCCGTCACTAATTAAACAATTTTTTATATATCGTACTTTATAATTTTATAATACATGTACTTAAATACAACGTAGATACATACAAGAAAGTAAAACGAAAAGAAATTATAAAATGTAAAGTAGAACATCAGGTAAAAACAATTATTTGGAGTCATTTAACGAACTGATGGAGTACTAATTCGTTCGAGGCTTTAAGAAAGAAACTCGTCGAAGTAAACGTTGTATGTTCGTTAGCAATCGGAGATTTAATTTATGGGCCCTCGTAAAAAAAGTTATCACAGGAATATTTAGAATGGTGTAATAACCCAACTGGCAATTTGTATCATAAACCAATTGTCTTTTCTTAGTGCAACGTGAGCAATACCTTTCAGAATTTTACCCATGTAACCTGTCATTCCATCGAAGAAACGATAAGAAACTTAAAGAATAATTCAGCAGTTCCAGATGACATTGTTACGGTTAAACAGATTCAAGTACCATCAGTCGCATTATATCAGAAGATATGCCAATTGACCAACCAGATTATTGATACATCAGTATATCCAGAAAGATGGAAGAAGACTTTCATAAATCCGATTTATAAAACCAAGGATCACCTGATGATTTCAAATCCTTTAGGCCGGTAGCCAGTTTTCACTCATTAACTAAAGTTGTCGAAAAAGTTATTATGAATCGATTGAGACAGTTCATTGAACGGCAACTACGTCCTAATCAGTATGGTAATACAAAGAATCGTGGAACAACGCCATTAATAATGTTTTTATACCTATAAATTGTTGAAGAATACGACAACAATAGAATCCTATTATTAACGAAGATTGATGTGTCAAAAGCGTTTGATTCCGTGCCCCGATCACAACTACTACATGTTATATACAACATGGGAGTTCGTGGCCCAGCATTAAAGTTGTGCGAAAATTGTTTTCACAATCGGACCTTTTGTATAGTGGACAAAATCAACAATGACTCCATTCAAGAACATCCTTCCGATAAAATGGAGCGGTGCAGGGTTCCGGTTTTTCAAGCATGTTCTATGCAATCTTTTCTCAATCACTGTTCAAGTTACCATTAGATAGCAAATTATTAACCTATGTAGATGATAATTTTTTTATATATGATAAGCGATGAGAGTAATATTATTAATGGCATTAACACAATGAATACTGACAATGAACTAATCGGACAAAGATAAGAAAATCGGAATATGACCTTAAACAAAATGAAAACAAAAACCATCACCTTTTCGAAACCATCAATAGATCAAGTAGAAGAAAATATTAACATTTTAGGTATTCATTTTGATGCATTTGTGTCATATAAGAGTCATATAAGATATCTTGATTTAAATTTAACTAAAAACGTTATCTATTACATAATCTCCGTAAATGTTTTAAAGAAATGAAGATAAGTAGTACAATCTAATCTAAGATTAACACTTTACTAGAATATGGTATATGCATATGGTCGAATGAGTATAAATGTCAGTTGCAACTACTGAAAACAGCTGTGAATAATTGTATCAGAACTGCCTTCAAACTAGATCGATATCTAGATCTCTGAATACTGTATTAAGATAAAAATTTTACCTTTTTACGCATTCATAACCTATTGTCGCCTTAAAGCTTTAGCCAATGCATTAAGAAATACAGATGATCAGTATCATTTCATTGTCAACTAATTTAAATGTTCGAATGATATACGACAAACACAACGATTTCTATTTATTTTACCAAAAGTTTCTTTATTTAAAATGAGATCATTTCCATATAGTTCATTTTCATCATAGAATAGGTTAACGAATGATGTTCGTCCACGTATTTTTGATAATTTGTGATAATTTAAATGTATTTCTAATTGTATTCACTTTAATAATCTGTTAAAAACTTATGCTGAACAATTATAATACCTTTAACTCTGAGTAATTCTTTTTATGATGTCGATTTAGAAACTGTCATTTTTAATGTTTTGAATTTTTGGAAACGCCCATAAATATGCTATATTGTGTCTGATTTTAAGAGTAGCCTGTTCAGCGGGTCTAAATTTTTATCTGTTCTGGATGTCTTTCTTGTGAACAGTTCCCTGTATTATTTTTTTCTTACTAGTAATTTCTATTATGACAAAACACGAATATGAAATTAATCCTCTCGAAGAAGGTATAGGAAAGTAGCGGAAGCCTGAGATCATCTATTTTAACACTTTTATCTGCACTTTTTAACCCCCACCCCAACATTTTTTTTAATCGAAAAATTTATTTTCTCGAACGTAGTATTTAGAAAATGTAAACATATAAAATAAAAATTTTAAAGCACACACTTTTACCGTAAAAAGTGGAGTTAAAATTAAAAAATCTAATTTAAAAAAAGGTAAAAGTGTGTTGGCACGTTTTTTTTTTGTGTGTGTTGGCACGTTCTGTAGTATTTTCTTGTTAAAATTTAATATTAAACGCGCCACCACACTTTTACCTTTTTTTAAAAAAAAAAATAGATTTTTTACTTTTTACTGCACTTTTTAAGGTAAAAGTGTGTGCTTTAAAATTTTTATTTTATATATTTTATTTTATTCTTTTCAGGCTTTATTTAAAAAATAACTACAAAACCAAAAAAACCTTAGAAATCTGCCCAGTCTGATCTCGGGAAAGCTTTACAATACATTAAGCTGGCTACTCATAAACAATGCTCTCCACAATCAACAACTTAGCTAGCATTGATAATCAAATTAACAACAATTACTTACGATAATTAACAACGATAACAATAAAAAACAATACAGGCAGTCGTTACGTCATGATTGCACTGTATACATATTAAACTTAAATATTAAATAACTTATGAATAAATGGAAGACTAGTGTGAAACTAACGATTGAAACATGCATTGTCATCGATAAGACACCGTTTGGAAAAGTTGCAGAGCTGTAGGTAGTCAGGAAGTGGACAAAATATTGATTACAAAATTTGCGCACAAACACACAAACAAGTGAAGTTCAATAAAAGTATGTAAAAAGAGATCTATCTTCTTTCGTTTCTCATCATTTTCGATCGAATGATATATCACTTGCCATATGTTGTCATAGTTCTAAAGACCAAGTGACTGCCACCCCCCACAAATCCGAACCCACTGGGACAATTTTGCTCAAACTTCATAGTAATGTAGATCTTGCCTATAGGAATCCGCATACCGAATTTTGCTCCTTTATATACCTAAATACACGTAGACCTTTTGATCCCCTCTAATTCCCACCCCCGAAACTCCGGCCCCAGTGGGCCAATCAAAACCAAACAAAATAGTGAAGGTGACCATGCCCATAGTAAGCTACATTCCGAATGTCAACCTTCTATCCCAAAAAATGTGGAAATTATGAAGAGGACAGACGGGTATGGTAAAACCAATAAGTAGCTCCATTCTTCCGCTACTTAATAGTTATCATTAAACGAATTACAACTTATTAAACTTTTGTTTGTAGCGTTCTCTTCTGACCCATCACATTCCCATTTTATGACTCAGAAGTTCGAGTCAGAAAACCACATGTTAGTCATTTTCCTCGGTTTCTGTTCACACACAACTCAAATTCTATCCATTATCTACTCTGAAGTATCTGGACGGTGCAGATTTTGTTCCTGGGGCTCGAAGTGTTTCACCCAACACGTAATCTATGCGCTGCACGTTTACCGAATCTGATCTGAAAGCGTCACGGCATTCCCTGTAAGTGTGAATTGCGTCACACGAACTATCTTCTGTTGCTTCGATTTCGCTGTCTTGCACAACACAGTGTCAGTAGCGGCGATTCCTGTGCATACATCTACAGAACAAACAGGAGATCTTTCTCTTGCATATTCGTTTATTGCATGGTCTCGGTTTGGCTTTTTTACTCTAGGCCTTGGTTTTTGCACCGTCATTTTTTGAATAACCCCGTATATTCAATCTATAATGTAAATTAGGATAACTGTTCATACTCTAATAAACAAAAGACAATTAACGAAATCAAAACCTGTCTAATTCGTATGGACGAGTAAATTTCGCGAGGAAGATAATGTATACAAATTTATAATTTTTATACGTCATTTCAGGGACTAATCTGCTTTCAGTTCAACACAATTCTCATTCTCTTGTGGCTCAAGAATTTTATTGAAGAAAACAATAAAATCTATCCCCATTAACGTCTTCACTCATTTACAACCTTAATTTTCCCTGGAATGATCCCTTTATATTTTCGGAGATCTCCAGCTCTAAGCTAAACAATAGCAGAACACCAGAACTAGAACGGTGATACTTATGAGTCCTTGCGCCAACTCTGAGAGAGCAAGAAAGCAAAAAAGGAGGGCTTACTTAAACACTGAGCGTCATTAATAATGGAGAGTGCAGCTAATGCATTTGCAAGTCTTTAAATCGACAAATAAAATAGCTTGCTTTTAGAAGAGTTCATTGGCTAAGTCGAATGACTATTTAATCATTCAAATTCTTAAAAAAAAAACTTTAAATACTTTGAAATTAACTTCCACTTTAAGATTAACAATTAGCGCAATTGCACTACTCCATAGAGAAAATTCAACATCATGGAAAAATACTTTAAAAAGAGATAAAAATCCTCTCAAACAGATAGAGAAGTACTTTCTGAAAAATAGGATTTTAATTTCTAACAATTACAATATCCTCTGGCTGAATATACAAGAGTTTAGTAGTCATTAGCAGGACCAAACTATTGACAGAAACATTCGTCACCCAGCGTGGCATTGGATCAATGTGATCGAATACGTTCCTGAGGGTATTGTGATCCATGTGGTATTCATCAAAGTCCAGATTTCCTCTTCTTTTCGACGTCCAATCACGTCCCACAGATTCTCAACTGGAAAAAAAGCTCTGAAAATTGTGCTCACCAAAGAATCATCAGGATACGTTGCAAAGCGTTAACAGCTAATGTTCGCTGAATATGACCGTTCATTGTCTTACTGAATATTGACATCTGATATGTCCTTAATAAAACATGTACAACGACCAAAGTGAAACGTGTTCAAGCCTAATCGACTAATCCAGGTGATAATACAACAAAATTCGATCATGAAGGAGAACATGGTTAGAATTTTTACCGCTAGATGATAGTGGCGCTTTTAGCGACATCCAGCTAGAGCAATACCACCTAGACAGAAGGCCTGCGCACAGAAACTCTATACATTGTTAAATCATCATCAAACGGCCACATTTCCGGTTTATTATTGGTAGAAATAGATTAACAATAGCCGCTTTAGAGTGATGTAACAATGTATGACGAGTCTGTGCGCAGGCCTTCTGTCTAGGTGGTGTTGTCTAGAATTACTTTATAGGAAGAGTATCCCAATCGTCTTGAGCCAGAAACGGTTTGATAACCTTGTTGATATAATAATCTGTGTTTATCTTAGCTCCAGGATTGATAATTTGCAAACGCGTTTTTCCATTTTACGAAATCTCTCCCCACACCATGATGGACAAAAAAGTATCTACGGCAGTGGAAATCTGCACATTTCGGTGATTTCTCTGTGGAAAACTGCAAATTTTGGCAAAAAAGTGTGCACTCCAGTGGAAATTTCCACAATGTGACGGTTTTTTGTTGACAGTCGTTCGAAGCTTTGGTGTCCCACATGAAACAACTGTAAAAACTCTTATATCCCCTGCAGCCCGTCTTATATCCAATCATGCCTCGTCGGTGATGATAATGTATTTGAAATTTTTCAGTAGAAACCTGTACAATAATAATGATCTCTGGCGCTATTTTAGTTCATAACGGATATTCTCGAATAAAAAGAGTTCCTCGTTCAAGACGGAACACTTAATTCATTTACGAGTAAGTCTAAATTATTTGGTTAAGCATTCGCCTTTATGAAAATCCTTGGAGAGGACATTGGATTCCGGTAGTGTAAGGATTTCATCAGCCGTGAAATAACACACGATCCCAAAGTAATGGTCACGTTTCATTTAATCACATTTCGTTAATACTACATTTCTTACCCCAATCAGGGAGTTGGATCATGGACAAGAATTTTAGTATTAACAGGATGTCAAGTGGTAAAATATTTACCACAAGAGTTTTCCTAAGTTCTAGCCTCGCACGAAGATTACGTAACGAAGCCTGCCAATCGAAGATAAAAGGCGAGCGAAAACGAGCCACGAGGAGATGCGATTTCCCAACTGAGCTGGCAAAAACCTTCACTACAGACGGAGACGAGCGGAATCCACTAATCAAACAGAGGGGCGAGAACTGTAAGCATGACTTTTGTTTAAATTTTATTTCTGAAGAAAACCTTAATTTATTTGAGACAATTCTGACCGCTTTCACTAATAATTATGCTTCAACGTTTAAAGTAAGTGACAAACTCAGTTAAAAGTTAGTTAATGAAATTGACTCAAAGAATTCTCCCTCTCCTCGCCGCCCTCGGTTCTCTAATTCGCGCTACGCGCTCTTCTTAAGATACTTTAAATTAGGCAGTTAACATTAACTATTCATCTCTTCTTATGATGAGCATCAATGGTGAAACTTAAGAGGCTTAAGTGGTCTTCGTTTACGAACGGGGAAGGAATGCGTTTCATCGCTTATTACAGAATGTAACGGACACCATATCGAGTGGTAATATAATACCTTTATATTCCTCTACGAAATTAAGCTTATATCAACTCTTTTGGCGTCTTTTTTTATATTAATGACCTTTGCTGCCGAAGTGTTCGGACCGTTTCCTGAACTTAAAATTAAGCAAGTAGTGTAACAAAAATAGGTGGAGTTTTTCCATTTTCAATGGAGCATATTTTTAAGCCACATCAAATGTAGTGTGTTCCAAAAATGAACGACGATTTGAAAACTCAATTAACGAAAAACGGAAGGCGATAGAAACGTACGATTTGCTGCGTTCTGCATAGGAAACCAGGGAATTTATTCGCACAAAGTTTCAATATTAGTTATAAAGTTCGTCAACAGATGGCGCTGCTGACGGGGGGGAACTATTAAACAATATTTTCAAAATAACCATCATTTGCAGCAACAACGTGGCGCAGTCTGAGGGCAAAATTCGCAGACGCCCGTGCAAACATTTCACTTTGAATGCTGGGCGAGGTATAGGGAGTGCAAGTGAATACGTCACAGCTGACGTCATTTGCGCGATGAACGGGCCGAGAGCCTAGGAAATGGGATCGCTGGTTCCAAACATTGGAACCTCGCAATATACGTACTAGTAACGTTGAAACGGGCGGCCAGTAAAAATGACATCTCTTAAATTATTATGTTAATTTGTGTAATTTATATTATTATTAAGACATTTAATACCATTATATAATTTATACATTAATATTAGAACGCTTTTTAATCACTTAACAAAAGAATGCCATCGTTCGCGGATCTTTCTTTCTTTGGGAAAACGATAAATGTCTAAATCGCTGTTTTAGCTCCTTCTTGAGCAGTGAGGAACTAAACAATTTCACATCTTAAATGTGTTATAAACACTGGGCTTATACAAAGCGATTTTATTCCATCCCTACGTTGGAACCATGTTAAATCCCGAAGCGAGAAGACTTGTTTGGAACCAAATCGAATCACGTGACTGAAGAATTCCTAGGACTGACGTCACACTTACACTCCCTATAGAATGCCGATCTGACGGGACGGAATGCGTAGAGAATAGCAGCGCCATCTGTATATCTGTTGACGAACTTTATAACTAATTTTGAAACTTGGTGCGAACAAATTCCCTGGTTTCCTAAGCATAACGCAGCAAACCATACATTTCTACCGCCTTCCGTTTTTCGCTAATTGATTTTTCAAATCGTCGCTCATTTTTGAGACACTGGTAGAAGGGATTGCATATTGAAGCCTCCTTTAGTTGTAATTGCATACCGTTTAAGTTTTATTGGAATCAGTTCTATTTTATTTTTACGAAGAGTTAAGCTTGCTGTAGTATCTTCTCTTTTACTTATCTTGTTGTTTCATGTTGGATATTTTAGTGCGCCACGTTTCGTGCCCAGACTTTTAACAACGTCACATGGAGTGAAGTGTTCACCTCGTCAACGATACAGGAACGACAGTCAACTAGGTCCTATTCTTGGTTCAATTGGCATCTTGTATCTGCAAAGTGTACTTAGTCTAGTACAAAGTTTTTTTGTCAATTCTGTAAGATATTAGTAACTACTTTGCTAATTAAAGCTCTTTTGGTTTATTAAGTTTACGAGTACCGCTTCTGCATCTCCCGCATGACTCAGCGTAATTTGCGTACGAGAGTGCTACAGCTTGAATTCTCGAATTTTCTTCATTTTGTGTTATGTGTAGGCTAGTTTCTAATTCTGTTTCTTTTTCTTCTGAAGGCCCTTTTGGAGGTGGAAGGCCTTTGTTTCTCTGAATAGCATTACTTATGATGAGACTTTGCTTCTTACACTTTCCAATTAGTACTGAATAAACCTGTGTCGGAAAGGGAGCATATGTACCCTTCCCAAAACGTGTTAAATTTTGCCAACATTTTAGGCATAAATTTGTCAGCTAACTGCGTATTCTACGGCATCAGCCGCGCAAAAGTCACGCATAATGTAGTGACGAGGAATCTTCATACACTGTTACATCATAAAAAGTAGTAAATCAGGGCTTATTATTGGTAGAAATACGGTTAATGATGACTTTATAAGATGATGTAACAATGTATTACGTTTCCGTGCGCAGGCCTTCTCTCTAGGTGGTTTTGCCCCAACCCTCTGTAATCAATCAAAATTAAGACACCAACAATATTAATTACAAATAAGACATTAGCTATCTGTTTAGTGAGTGATTTAAATTAAACGTCAAACCACACCCCTAATTTAACGCTTTAAAATAATAATTCGTCACATGTCATATTAAGAAGAAAGAGAGGCCATGGTCATTTATTTCTAGAGACAATGAGAGGATAATAAGATGAAAAGAAGAAAGAAGGGAGAAAGATAAAAAACAGGCTTCCTCATTTATAACTTTGGAATTAAAGAAAGCAAAGAGGATATATTTGACGGGGGTGGGGACACATGGAAGGGAAAGAACTAAAAGGGAGACAGAAAGAGAGGGAGGATGAAGAATTTTGCTCGTGAAATCATTTCGTTCCAAGTTAAGATGCAAGTAGGACGGAGCCAAAAAAATTTACAGAACTTAATGACCATCAGCCAAATGGTGCAAACAACAATGTGCAGATGGCCACCCGTTCAAACGGTTTAAATGGGAGTACCGCTCCAGCATGAAATAAGAAGAAAAGACAAACCAAACAGAAACCACCTAATTTATTTAATAATAAATGTAATGTGCCACCATATGTTTATTTACTAAAATAAATCAATTACTATGTAAAGTAATGCAAATAAAATCTTATAATGATAGGATGTGTTAATGATATTGCATTACTTTAGCAATAATGAACTGATGCTCCATAACTAAGTGTTCCTTATCTCAACAATATCAGACTATTATTGATGAAGGAAGACTCAACTGAGATATGGCCATAAGCTTAACAGCAATAGTCTATCTCCCCATAGAAAACGTGTAACCATCTATGGCGTGTAACGACGTCATCTCGATGCCACATTTCAGTGGTTGTAATAACGTCATAATAAATGACGTCATCCGAATTTTGTTTATCATTTATAGGGGAGAGTGGGGTCGGTTCGGAAGCGGGTTGTTTCGGACAAATCGATTGTTTTCAGTCGAAACTATTCGCACGCTGCCTAAAAAATTATCCCTAGTGTGCGACACTATACAGATTATGAAAATCTTTTCGCCAAAATGATCACAACAAAAGTAAGTGTAATAAGAAATAAAATTTGTTTTCAGGCGTGTAAATTTTTTTTAGCTCTTATCGTCGCTCTCGCTTTCAGTCGTACGGAGTTCGGTGCTCGTGGGAGTCTTATAAGAAAATACGGCCGCTGGCTCATACCTGTTCCTCTCCCTGGTTATCGTGAGAAGGCTCCTTTTCCTCGTAGAGCCGCACGAGGCATTCTTTCTCTCCTCTCCATTTTTCCGTCCATCCGAGCCGACTCCTTCATAACGTCTCCCCTCAACTCGTCTTTTCGCGTTTGAACCACGAAAGTCCCGCTCTCATCTACTATTGGTCCCCTGCGTTTGACGTTGTTTATGACGGGTATTTCGTCGCCTCCCTTTCCAACCCGATGCATAGAAATATCGAGTGTGGAAGAGATCGACGACGTCATGGGAATTCTGGATGACGTCTGAATTCCGTGACACTCTTGCTTTAAAAGCTTATTTCTCTGATTCGTATTGTTAAACTCTCCTAAATATTTTAATTTATTTATTCTTTCTAATTGGCCATATTTAGTTTTCATTTTCTTAAAGGTGGTCTTGACGTTCGTCATAAACTTGGTTTTTGGAAGGAGATTCTTATACCAGCTATCTCGGTTATAATTTTCGTTGCATGGGTTGCAATAAACATGGTCAGATGTCGATGCGTTTACATTTATATTGTTTACTTCGCTTGCGCACAGATATGCCGTAAGTAAAATGTTATTAAGTTCAATTTTATAATTTCAGTTAATAAAAATTATTATACAAAATGTATATGTTAAAATTAATGATTTATATTCAATATAATTTATATCAAAATAAATAACGAAATCGTAAATAAAAGTAATGATACAATTATGAAATTTTTGGTCTATGTCGCAAAACAAATTTATTTGGAATAACCCCCTTCTTAAGTAATCTTAATCCATTAAGTGAATGAGTGAAATAGAGTTAAAATGCAGTGAATAAATAGCTTTGTCTTTATTAATCTTTAAATTAGCACATACAGTCTTTCCCTGTATGAATTTCACCCCTTAGCTTGGTTTTCAATCTGCCAGGGACGCCACCATTTTCCAGGTCCGTTTGAAAAATAATGAGAATGCATGTACAACGTGCTATCTGGCAACTTAGGAGGCGTCTCCCTCTAGTAGTAGTTTAAGTGAAATTTTCAGCTTCCTATTGTCACTAAATTATTGAAACGAAATGTTCGCGTGAAGAGTGTTTCTTTGGTGTGTCACGGAAATTGATGCCTCACAATTGGAAAATTCGAACTGAGAAGTAAGAACTGAGGGAAAGAATTCCTCGAGTGAGACCAACTTTGTCACTCAGCACTCTCTGTCATACAATTTCTGGCCCAAAAAGGCATTCCAGTGGTACTTCAGCCTCTCTACTCCCCTGATCTTGCGCCTTATGACTTTTTCTCTTTCACAAGTTGAAACGTTACCGATGCCTCAAAGACGACAGTCCCTGTCAAGGTTCTGATAGACCACTGTCTTCTTGTTTTTTTTTCTTTTTTTTAAAGGTGTAAGTTATTCAGAACGGACCAACTCAAAGTGTTTACACCTCACGACTTCCAGCCTATTATGAGGAGTGGAAGCAACGTCTCCGTCGCTGTGTGGCCTCTCAAGGGAACTATTTTGAAGGTGATAAGGTTGATTTGTAAATGAGAATGAAATAAAGACTTTTACTGGAACAGTCTCTTACTTTATAAACAGACCTCGTATCTTGTTATTCTTAATGTCGATGTTAAGAGCACACGACCATTTGACTTGAAATAATTAACGAAAATTCCTAAAAATTTGATACAGCCGAGCTTAAGGATCATGTAGTAGAAAAAGAAAGTTGAAACCATTAAAGTTTTCAAGATATTGTGCAAGCTACCAATAACCATAGCAACAGGAGAAAAGCAAAAAAAATCCGAGAGCAACCATGCAAGTGCTTTCAAATGAATAAAAATATACTGCAAATAGTGAATTAATTAGGAAACAATATAATATGCACTGCTTAATTTTTTCTCCAATTCTGATATTGATAAAGTGCTTATTTACACTCGCTTTCGACGGTTTTTATCGTTTTCGTAATTTTAAAGAAGAGTAAACAATTATTAAGCGACTGAATACGGGTAATTTAAAATAATAAAACTAGCGCAAAGAAAGGAAAACTATAGAAATCTGCCCTCGGCAATTCTGTAGAACTCATTAACTCTGCAAAATTGAGAAGTAAAAACGTTATTCTGGGTAAATTTTCCCATGCAATTAGATTTATTTGCTCCATCTACGAAAATTGTTCAAAATTAAGAGCAAACTGAAAATTCCAAAACATATAATCGAGTTATACAAGTCATATTTCTACATAATCGTCCTGCTCATATCGTTGAACCAAATTTTTTATTTCACCAGAAATAAAAATGTTTTTAATTATATCCTCAGCCAGAAATGCACAACTATTTTTTAATTAATATTTTTAACCTCTCATCATTTCCAAATCTTCGTCTTCTCAGAGATCCAAATAGTAGGAGTTAGGGCTATGCAGACGAGGCTGTTAGGCGTAAAATTTTAATTTCTGAATAGAAGAGTTAACCCTTTACGCCTCCGTATTACTGGCTTCAGTTTATTCTCCAACAATGCAGTAGAGTAATGGCCACTAACCACTGTTTCAACCTTTTCCTTACACCGTTCTAGAACAGACTCATTCATATCCTAGTAGAGCATGAATGTGATTAGTCCTTCGGAAGCAGACTCAAATATCAGTAGCAGAGCAAAGCATTCTACTTTCATTTACAACCCTAGCGTCAATGAACTTCGGACACCTACAGAATTTTGGATAAGTACAACGAAACTAATTGTAAACAAATGAAAATTACTTTATTGAGTGCACAGAGCTTTAGTACAACTCTCATATAGCATTTTAACATAAAAATTAAATAAGCGACTTTTTGTAATGTTCCGTTTTCAACACGTTGCAATGAACTTCGTACACCGTACCGTTTATTGCACATTACCACTGAGTGGCGTTACCTTTCCGACGAATGACGCTCCGAAGGACACTAACCTCTGCGTTGTTTCTACTGGAATTTTGTCCCACTCTTCGGAAATACACGCCCGCAACTGCTGCAGTGCTCGAGGCTTCCGCTGTCTGACTTTTCGCTTTAAAATGCGCCATACATTTTCAACGGGTGACAGATCTGGGCTGCAGGCAGGCCAGTCAAGCACCCTGAAACGCTACTGTTGTAGCCAAGCCTTGGTGTTCCGAGCAGCATGAGGCTTCGCGTTGTCCTGCTGAAAGATGCTTGGTCTTCTATTTAACAACTTTTGGCGGGATGGACGCAGATGCTGTTAAGAATGTTTATATAGGCAGCAGAGTTAATAGTGCCCTCGCAAAAGTGAAGCGATCCTGTCCCGGCTGCACTCATGCAGCCCCACAACATCAGCGATGCAGGCTTCTGAACTTTCCTCTGGTAACAGTCGGGATGATTACTTTCGTGCTTGGTCCTTAGCACCTTGTGACCGTTGTTGCCATACATCACTGCAAAGGTGGACTCGTCGGACCACAGAACACTATTCCACTGAGCAAGGGTCCACTTTAGATGGGTTCTGGCCCATGCTACCCGGCGACGCTTAGCTACAGTGCTCATAAATGGCTTCCTCTTTGTAGCGTATAAGTAATAGTTGCATCTTCTGATGTAACGGCGGACTGTGCTTTCGGAGATGGGTATATGAAAATATTCTCGAGCCCAAACAGTCATTTCACTTATGGGAGCATGCCCGTTTTTCACAATGTAACGTCGAAATACTCGTAGATCCCTAACATTCAATAATCGCTGCTTGCCTGGTGCAGTCCCTGGTTCTGTTTTCCCAATTTCTCTGAAACGCTTGATGATCCCATTAACAGTAGAGAGAGAGTGGAACTGATAATTCATGGGCAATAGCTCGCTAGGATTTGTTATTCTGGAACTGTTGTATAATTTTTTGCCGTATACACGTTCCTACTGGTTTACCACGTCCTATGGTTCAAAACAACATGAATACTGTACTCTGTCGCATGGACGGTGCTTTTAAAGCCTGATGCAAAGCATTCTAGGCGTTTCTACAGCCTTCAGGAAAGTTCTATATGCTGGCGACCCCTTGTGTACGAAGTTCTTTGAAACCTGTTGACAACGCAATTTTACTTAAATTTGAATAAATTATTTCACACCATTAAATCGATTCTAAATCGATGTTGATATTGTTACATATACTCAGTAAATCTATTTTCATTAGCCTACAATCCTCTGTGTGCACTTTTCACTGTGTTTTTAGCCATATTACTTGGTGTCCGAAGTTTATTGACGCTAGGTTTGTACATAAACATGCATCCACTGCTGTACGCGACTTTCTATAGAACACACATTATGATGTAATAATGAAAAGATGCTGTATAAATCGTAATTAACTACTCTTTATATGATATTACACTATCATTTGCAGCCTTTGTTTAAGTAAGTGAATTTCATTGGAAGTTATACTTTTTCGTCGTGAACTCTGTATCACCCTGCTAGTCGTCCACGCCTTTGATTCGTGGCTTACTTACTATGTATATATTCGGTGGAATAAATTGCTATCTTGGGAGGATGGCAACTCTGGTTCAGTGAAGATAGAAAGGCATATCTTGGCTCAGTCGCAAAAATAAATACGAACAGACGAATTAATCAACCGTTCAGAAATTGTTCAGGCTGTCGTGCGCAAATTCTACAAGGCTCAAGCAATAATATTTTAAGTATATCAGGAAATGGAAGGAAAACAGCATCATTGTCGGTCATATCTTCCAACGGTGTAATTTACATTGGCTTTACGGTTAAAATTCGAATTTAAGTGGTGTCTGCATAGCATTCGTGTTTTTTAAAGCTCTAGTATTTTCAGCCAAAGACAAGTTGCTCGGCAGTGTCCTCAAAAGCAATTTACTTCTCTTTAACCAAACGCTGTGCCAAATACGCAGCTCATTAGGATTTTAAGAAATATTTTCATTATTTTTTATGAAAAACAAAATCGTCATTTAGCAGGTTCAAAATCTGTTTAATCTAAATTTTAGCTATGCATATCGGCACTGAGCAAAAAAGTCGTTATCAAATACGTGCGACTAAACCCAAATTAGAACTAATTTTTAGCACCCTCACTTGGACGTGCAAATGGGTCTCAAACGGAATACTTTGGGGAACAGTGGACATCATAGTGAATCTTCACCTCAATACTAATCACATAATGGCCAAGTCAAAACACCTAAAAAGAAGTTCAACGGGGTACGATAATGGGCGCCATAAGAGCAGAAGACCCTCAAGGCTTTTCACAAATCTTTATTTCAAGAGCGCTCGCCGAATTATGTGAATAAGGAAAAGCCGGTATCCAAAGACCGTAAATGATCCGCACGAACGAAAGGTGTCCAGGCTCAAAGGCCACCGACATGCCACCATTCGCCAGTGCAATGCAATACTGGATCAGTGGAGGACATTTGCGAACACTTGCATGGCTGAGTTAAAACAGATACGTCCTCGTCGGGTTCCTCTTCTATCGGAAGAAGAAAAAGGACTCCAATTAGCACGTGACCAAGGTTGAACTGTGGACGACTGGAGAAGGGTTGCCTGATGATCCAGTTTCCAACTGTTCAAGGCCTCATGAAAGTATGGATTCTTCCAGTGGTGGTGGCAATCTGATGGTTTGGGGGATCTTTTTTTTTAGCATTGCCTAGCTTCCTAAATTAGAGTTGACAAAATTTATAACACGTACTTAAATAACATCCTTCCCCAGATGTATTCCTACTTGTTTAGTATGTTCCCGCAGGGTGATGGAATTTTTCAGCAGGACAATAAAGGATCCATATCTTAAGGTCCGAATTTTGAAGTATTTCAATGCAACACAACGTGCGTAGAAAATGATGCGTATAACGAGTTTTGAAGCAGATTTTGATTACGTCAGTTCGAATCGATCGATTGAAGCATCATGGTATTCGTAATACCATGTAACAAAATTTACATTTTTCTTTATTCCTGGGATAAAACTGCTATTTATGTATTTATTTAGCTTAAAGTAATAATTATAGTTTCACCTAAAGCAAGAGGAAGCTATAATTACAGTTACTTCTTTGAAACTTTGCTTTTGCGGTCAAGAGATTGATATACCTGATATTAAGGTTTTAGCGGTTCGTAAGTAAAGAGTTCATATAAAATAAAGCTACTTGTTAAGCTAAAAAGTTTAATAATAAAAAGCACTCGAAAACATAATTAATGTAAGTATAAGAATAAATGCATAGAATAGACGAAATTCTGATTACAATAAAATTTCAAGTTTAGAAATGAAGACTTTTTCGAGATTTAAGTTTATATTCCAGATCACTCTCACGTATCAACGCCCAAATGTAGTCACCCATCCTGTTTTCGTTGTACTATCTCTGAGTACGTGCAATTGATTCGAAGGAGTCGAAAATGCTTAAGAAGTTCATACAGTCGAGCTAATACCTTAATGATCATGTTGTTGAAAGTAGAATTTGAAAAATTTCTGCCCAAGCTTGCATTCTTATAAATAGCTTCAGCTTTAGCTCCTAATAAATACTATATTTTGATGGAGCTATAATAAAGACCTAATGACAAAGAAATTAGAAATACTTTACTTGATCACCTTTTGTACAAAGTGAAAGGAAGAGTAATGACTGGACATCCCGACATGATTAATCTGATTTTAAGTGGAAAATCTAAATCACCAATCCCAAATTATTCTTTAGTAAATGCCACCATTACTAAAGGACCAAGGGGTTACTACACTATCCTTTCATCAAAATTGAGTAGATTCCTTCGTGAATGCACTTTCCTCTGTCGTCGTAAAAGAAAAAAAAAAAACAACTTTCTCTTGCTTTAGGTGAAACTAAATAAATTTAAGACTTTCCCATTTCCTCACACTTTCTCGCTTGAGCGTTAGTTCTTTTTCCTTTCTTTCGGCCCGAAGCCGCAACTCTTCGTACGTTAAGCCCTCATCGATGCGTTCGAACGACTCGCTTTTCCAAAAATTCCCCGCCATTCAATTGATATGCAAATTAAGGGTGGAAACTCAAGAATGTTTTAAGTGGCGGAGTCTAAAAGGGAAGGGGCTCCATTTAATAAAACTAATTAAACCAATCAACTTTATAAGGAAAAGCCAATCAAGCCTTCAACCACAATTTAGATGGATGAGGAGGCAAGTCGGTGTGTTCCGAGTATGAATGATCGGCACGAATTTTTCGCATATCTATCAAGTTCCGCTGACAGAGAGCTAGGGCTTACAACAACACGAGGGCTTCAAAAGAGAGAGAGAGAGAGAGAGAGAGAAAGAGAAAAGACAGCAGCAAGTGCAAACATCTCCAGAGGCGTTTAAAAATTGCAACAGTGAAGTAGAGGTTGAAAAGCTCCCATTTTATTTGCCGTCCGGAGACAGATGATGGTGATGGCAACGTCGGAGGATCGACTTCCGCTCAAAGGAAGTTTGGGAAATGGAAATGACAACGCTGAAGACAAGGAAACAGGCGAAGAAGTTAGCGAGAGATAAAGAGAAAATGCTCGAAGAACAGCAACCTTTTCCTCCATCCTGATCCACAATTTTTTTTTTTTCCAAAATCGTAAGAATAATTGAAAACGAAAATTAAAATATGTCACCACAATTGACAAAACGGAGAAAATAAGAAAGTTCGTTCTTTACATTCATAAACAAACAATAACCAAAAAGACAAAATTCATAATGTCTGCATCCTCTTAACTAAGATGCTCTTTTAAGAACAGAAGGCCGGAAAAATTGTTCGAAATTTAAAGCAATCTTGCCTGTATTGTATCATTCATATACATCCTGTAAGCATCATGTATGATGAAAAGTCAATACAATTTAATAATTAAGATATAGCGCTTTTGAAGAGTAAACTTTCTACTTATTTACACTTCACTCTCTCGTGCGGTTTATCATTATGTGAACAATCATATAAAATTTATCTTTACCACAACAAATACAAATGAGAAACTTCAAAATTTAAAACCCTTAAAAAAGTGTAAAATATTTTTTCAATAAGTGTATAAATATCCAAAATCTATTTGTAAATGTTTCTAAATTAAGTTGTTAAATTTCTAAAAAAAAAAAAAAAAAAAAAAATAAAAAAGAAAATATTTTTTCTTGCATGACTGTTTAAAGATAAATTTTGTTAGAACAAATTCATAATATTGTATTGCTCTTCTACTTGCATTGCTGTAGATCCACAAGTGATATCAAATTTGGGAGATTTATGTTGAAGCCTACAATGTCCAATTAAAATAAAAGATATAACTGGTGATACATACAGGGGTCCCAAATTGATATATACACTCTCTGAAACGTTATAACTCAGCAACGAAATGAGATAGAAATATAAGGTTTGTTCTATTTTATTCCTTAAACTTCCTTAAGCCACAGTACACTCCCAACACCAACTTCGAACACATCGACATACCGACTGGATTGTAGCTAATAAAATATCATTGATGGAATGAACACTGGATTTGGCGATACCAATTTCACGAGAGCATTGCCTCACTGATTTCTTTGGGGATCGTGCAAAAACCTCCATGACGGCATCAACGCTCTCGTTATCAGTGGAGCTTCTCTTTCTTCCGCACCGATCTTTCAACACATCTTTCCCCGTTCCTTCGGCTTCAAACTTGTCTCGGAGTTTTGTTATTGTTGCCCTTGTTGGCGGTGGTGTACCAAATTCAAATCTCTCAACAAATGAATCTCAACAACATTCTCCACTTTCCAATAACACTTCAGTATCCACTTACGTTCATCGAATGAAAGTCTCATCGCCATTTTTGTTTATAAACAAATGAACAACAATGAACGCGTTGCTATGCTTTTCCAGCGTCGTCTGGATCATACGCAACAAACCTTATATTTCTATCTAATTTCGTTGCTGAGCTATAACGTTTCAAAGAGTGTATACATCAATTTGGGACACACTGTATTTTCATCATTGTTATTCTTGATGACTTTGACAAGGTTTTCACACCGTCTTCAGAAGGATCACATTTTTACGATACCAAGTTTTACAATTTAAAGAAAAAATAAAACAACAAATCCTCACTCAATTCATAAGAAGCTTGGCTAAAGTATTTTCTTGATAAAAGAGGCTTATATATAGACAAGTTACCTTTATGCCATTTTCGAAGGTAGCCCCCATTTTGAGAATGTTTGAAAATATGAAGATTACAGTGATCAACAACATTTTTGTTACTGGGGAAAATATAGGTGCTGATTCCAAATCTGAACTCCAAATTTCTCTATCACGTTAGGAATATTTTCTCTATAAGAAAAAATTTTAACATGAATTTAGCATCATAATTAAATAAATTACAAGTAATCACTATATACAAGAACAGCAGGATGGCAATAACTTTACATCCTGACGTGATAGAAAAATTTGGAGTTCAGATTTGGAATCAGCACACGCGAATGAGTCTAGAACAGCTACATTTATCAAAGCAGCTGACAAAAAGTTTTTTGTTGACTAATATTATGTATGAGGTTTGGTGCTTTTAGGCTCTGCTTTACGGTTGTAGAAGGAGTAATCGTAAATTTTAAATTTACGAAAGCGGAACATCCTGGTTATCCAAATTAAATAAGAAAAACATTGATTCAATGTAGATCTTATCAGTAAGTTTGTTTCCTGGTTTTTGTTGTTTTTTTTTGGCTGGATTTACTTTTAAGTACATTTCACGTCTTTTTGAAAATTAACGATCAAAATCTTTTTTGTAGTGTGGAATAAATACTTCAGAAAATTTATATTTATCTCCAGATAAATGTTTGCTCACATCACTTTGTTAATGGAATGCCTAGTTTTGAAGCCTAAACGGTGAGAATAAAGTTCCCGAAGAATTGCTTGAGATGAGGTTGCTCTCGGCATGGTCTTCCCCATTAAACGACCATGTTTGTCAGTAATTGTCTTGCCTGTTCTAACCAATCGACTTGTGCTTGAACCTGATTGGCTCTCGCTTCCATATTTGGTTGTGATAACTGAATGAGTAAATCATGGATGATTAAGAGATACAAATAGATTTAATCTCTTCACTTTACACAATAATTTAAAATTTCACCACAGCTGAGAATCACAGAGCTTGAAGAAACTGATTGTATGCCAACTGCCATTTCTTCCATTTTAATTTCATGGTAGAAATGATCAACTATTTTTACCACCCAGTTTTCAGTTTATAATCATGTTTCACCAAAGTTCTTCTCAAATAGCTTGAGTTAAAATGTCATCTAAAGATAGTATAGGAGCGCCTGAAAAGCTTATTAAGAAGCTCAATGGTTTTTATAATTAATATTACAAGTTTTTCGGTTGATCGACAATGAATGAAACTAGTTTACATTTAATCCGTTTCTTCAAGCGCGGTGATTCTAAGCAGTGTTGAAATTTTAAATTTTTGCGTAAAATGACTTCATGAATTTTTTATGTTAAAAAACGTATTCATATTATTTCCAAACCCATCTCTTTTTAGTGATTTTCTCCGATTCTATAAGAAATGATTTTTCCCCAGTTTTTGCAGCAGTATCCAAAAAGAGGTTAGATGATGCGCTTCTCTTTAACCAACAGCAAAATTAAAAATCAAGCCAAAATGTTTATCTACAGGAAATCGCAAAATACTTACTGAGCTTTTTTTTTGGATACAGCATAAAGCACATTTCCTCGATCTTCGGGAAAATCTCTTAAATACCCATAAAGCACAGTGTACATTATTAAGTTAATTAACTTAATGTGTAAAATTACAATATTAATTACTGCTGCAGGTTTCCAAGTGATTTAGCAGAAAATTGATCACACTTGCTTCGACATTTTCATCGGTTATCGCTGAATATGATCAATTTTACTCTGTTTGAATCATAATATCATTTTAATAGACTTAAAGGCCAAATAAAGAAGGCAATGCAAACTGCGTCTATGTCGGGTGAATCTTTCCCTCTCGATTCTTAAGATAACATTTAAACTATATAAAAACCACTCTTCATATTACTCAAGAAATAAAAAAAAATGAAGGCGTTGAAATGGGAAAATTAGTAAGTGCCAATATTCGATATTTCCTAGAATTAATCCGTTTAGAGTTGACATTGTGCTTATTTTTTTCGAATTACACTTTTAATAGATAAAGTGAGCATATTGTCGACTAACGTGTTTTTCGTAATAAAATCAACAACAAAGTGATTGCAAATATCTTTCTTTTTTTTTTTTTTGATTCACCTGAAGGTTTATTACCTTCCCCATGTCAATGCGTAAAATGAAAATTCATATACCGTTTCAAAAAAGTATTGAAATAAGTTTAACAAAATGTGCATTTAGAGCAGTTCACTTGTTCTTAATATAGCAATTTTATTGTTTTTTCATTATTGCTAAAATAATGGGGTTTTTTTTATTTTCCTAAAAATGGTTAACAATTTTGGAGAGATATTAAATCGCCACTTATTATTTATTATAGATACGTAATACACATATGAAATACATAATAAAATACGAAATATACATAAAAGATTGTCTGCACTATTCTGACTAACTTTCAGTAAAATAGAATATTGAATTCTTCTTTTACTATTTATCTTTATCGTTTGCCAATTTGTTTAAATTCATTTTCGCATTTCTGTTTTGCAATTTTTCATCTTAGGTGAGCGTGCAAGTAAGTAAACAATAAATTTCTTAATGTGATAGGAAAATACTTTTAGCAGATTGAATTTTTCCTCTCCAAAATGTTCCTTTTGATCCCCTCAGATAGCAAGCAAGCCAAGTTCGGTGAAGGGAGATCAACTATTAGGGGAAATGCGCCGAGCAGCAAACAGACAACGCCTTTGAATTATAAAATTCGACACATTTCACGTCTGACAGGGGGAGGGACTGAAATTTAACAACAGCTGCACATCAGTGTAAAGCAATATTACTAAAGAAAACACTCGAGCATCCAAATTTAACAAATTCTGACAAGCTTCCAAATACATCATCTAGCTAAGCATACGCGATAAATCAACCGTTCAAAATACGACTATAAAATATATCTATACGACCTTATCATAATAGTATGAATAAAACAACACGATTTGTATTATTGCAACCCAATTTCACAGTTCAGTTGTTTGGCTGAGTACACAAATCACCATATGGCTCGTCTTCCACTATTGGAAATGCAAAAACTCATTGCCGGTATCGATTGGAGAGCCTATACGATGTTCGTATGTTGTTTTCGTTTTCCTCCAAAACTAATAATTTTATGGCTCGTTAATTACTTAGAAACTACATGTATTATGTGATTTTTCCACTCAGATGAAATGTTTATTTTTATTCAAAGCTAACCCACATAAGAGTTATAAAAAAAAGGATCAGACCTTTCATCAGAACAACAAAGCCATATATTAATCAAAGAAAATAATGCTAAAAATCAACGGACAAATACAACAAAATACGCAATATAAAAAAAACTTTGATAATCTAAATAGAGAATGGGGCAGAAACAATTAGACGATTAAGAACTTGAAAATGAACGCTTTAATTGAAAACTAAATAATAACTAGGTAAACAATTGTAAAAAAACATGGAAAAGCATTTCCTTTTCAAGTCATTTTTTGAAGATAACATCACTCACGTGAGCTCCATTGGAGGTAAGGCACTGAAAAACATATGCCCCTCTGCGTACATTTGCCGGTGATCGCACAGTTCGAGGGCGACCAGGAGGATTCTTGCTGACAATGGGCCCTCTAGAATTTTAATTGTGTGACCCAATTTAATATTGTTTGGTGTGTCGTAATCTTTCTATTCCTTGATATTTCAAAATGTTATCGAAAAACTTGCTGCCTTACAGTAGCGGAATCGTATTTGAAGAACGCTTCCACAGCAAAAGCTCGATGCTCTTCCGACCAACGCTGCATGATGACTAAAATCTTTAAAAACTGCTTTACTCAGCTATGTGCGTTTCACCGCGCCACGCAACGATGTCGGCGTGGCGTAATTGTTTCTGCCCCATCTTGTACAAATGCTTAATTCCTTTGAATATGTATACAATATTTCTCTAACAAACCAAGTATTGGTAGAACATTCCGTAATGAAAATTCGTAATGTAATAGGAAGATTGTTCCTGTACGGTATAGCATTAACACAAAATTGCTTTCTTAAAAACCTATAAATCAGATCGGAACCACTCCGTTATAAAAGAAACCGGATAGTTTTGACATTTACCAATTGAACTGTTCGATTCAACAAGGGGGAATCCAATTCTATAGAATATTTAAAACATCGTTTTTTGTTAGCATTAACTATACTAAAGAATTCCAACAAACACTTTATATTGTTTGTAAGATGGTGTTAGATGTTTAATAGAGCAAGCCACACTAAGCACTGCGCTTTCTCTAATAAGAAAACATTACTTAATTGCACAAAGGGATTTTGATGAAATTTTGTGTATGTATAGTTGATGATGGACATACAAAAGAGAAATTTTCCAAAATGCGTATCGTTTAAGAGATACTGAAGGGTATTGTTGATAAAATTGCATATTTTAGGGCTTACTTAAGATATTTTTTACATGAGAGGAATAAAAAATTTTTATAATTTCATTACCCCTCAATATCTCTTCAATAATACACATTTTGAAAAGAGCTATTCCCATTTGCCGTTGAGATCCCCCCACAAGTTGACAGCGTAATGAGATACTGTAACTAATTAACCAAAAGCTTCTGAACATGACGGCACCTTGACCATTAAAGTCCGTCAACTCTATCAGAAATTTGGTTAGTTGAAGTTAACATTGTTGTCTATAGCAGGTAGTGCTATTTTTGCGATTTGTCGGAATTTGCCGTAAGTCGGACACTTTCGGATGCAAAACGCTCGACTTTTCTTAAAGAAAATTTCAGTGCGCATCTACAGTAATGGCACTATAGAGATTTTGCGGAAATTTGCGGAACACCTCCGAAATTGGAATCGAAATTAATTCATTTTTTATGGATTATGTATTATGTAAGCTTTTTTTATATTAAAACTTTAATTATTGGAGGCATGTGGTCCTGCCAATTTGAAATGCACTGTCAACATTGCTTATAAGCCTTTAAGGGCAAACTCCGAATCAGAGTTCTAAGTTTAAAAGCTTAAATCTTGTAAAATATTCAATTTATAAAGAAAATTAATTCGGAAGTTTACAGAATTTTTAGTTTAATTTCCTTTTAAAAAAAAACAAAAAACAACAACTTATTTCCTTAAAGTTGCTAATTGGCAAAGCAAGCTTTTGTCATTTAATGCAAGAAGGAGAAAGATCCTGTCATTATAATTTATTCCACATTAATTTTATTATCTTCCTTGATGCAGGAGCTTGTTTTTAAAGCTAGTCGAAGTTTTTTTAACGTTTTGTTTTTAAACAGCAGGGTATGTTTTACTCTTCTCGGCTATAAAGTTATCTTCAGTGCTGAGTATGGCTTACATAGTTATAATGTAAAACATATGTCAGTACAATAAAGCATAATTTGTGTTTTATAATCAATTTTTTTGATAATTTAATATTCCTAACAATTATGATTAATATTTATGTTATGTAAATCTAGATGTACTAACATTGTAACTATATAAACCATACCTTGACGCTTTTATAATGGGTAGTTGATATGACAATACGATCAAGTGATTTTAAAAATCATATTTATTCATTAATTTAACATAAATATTGTTAATTATTATAATAATCATATTAACAAATATTATATTAACAATTAAAATATGATAATATACTTATGGTTGCTAATATGAGATAATATGATTCGAGGGAATTGGTATGATTGGTTACGGGTTCGCTATTCACAATTTTCACGAGGAATCGATAGGCGTCGCCATTGCTGCAGTGTGAACGCTACAATTAAAACATATGGATTAACATTTGTAATGAAGAAATAAATGCAATATTAGTTCCTTGTATTAGTTATTTAATTTTAAGTCTTATTACAGGTAATTGCCTTCTGTCTTGATCTCTCCGTCTTGAGTCTGTCTGACGGTTGAGACTAACCGGATCTGCTTGCTTTTAATCAAACAAATTATTTTAATAGTTAGTCTATTAATCTTCAAGTTTTTTTTCCTCTTACTTAGTGTTATGAGTAAGCTCTGTTACCAGTATCCGTTATCCATCCAGCAACTGAACACGCTGGTTGCTCAACAATCTAACACTGATAACAACCTGATCATATTCTATTCAAATATATGAAGTCTTTATGCCAACTTTTCTTCCATGATAGCCAATCTCAACAGTATAGAAATTAATGCTACTATACTTATTTTTACTGAGACTTGGATGTCTGATGAACACTGTCTTCCATCAATTTCAGGATATCATGTACATTCAATCAATCGAGTTAACAGGCGGGATGGTGGGATCTGTGCATACGTTTCTGACGGTTTAAATACTAATGTTAAGTTACACTTCGATAAGTACTGATTTTGAGATCTTAACGATGGTTGTAAATCAGAAGTTTATTGTTTCACTATACCGTCCACCAACTGGAAACTTTAAAATATGCTCTGTACATCTTGCGGAAGTACTTTACGAACTTCAACGCTCTGGAAAAATTTTGATCTTAGTTGGGGATCTTAACACTGACCTAAGCAAACCATCTCCAGCACTTAACGGCTTAAAAAAAGTGCTTAAAAAAACTTTTATTCCTTTATTTATTTTATTCCACTTAACGGCTTAGTCGATCCGATTACTCGATCAGGCCTCCAACAGATCACATTTCTTATACCTATTATTCAGTATATTACAGTACCTATTCAGCAATTGAGGGCTGATTTGTGTGCCATAACTTGCAATGCTCTAGTTACCCTTTTGACGCTGCGATAAGTGATCACTTTCCGTTTCTTTAATAACCAAGAATAATGTATCGTTTAAGCAATATGCCAATTCACTATTTAATACTGCCAAGTCACTCCTCAAAGAATAATGGTATTTGACTCTTTCTTGATGGCTACCGATTGGTCTTCCGTTCTTACAACAACGAATGATGTAAATACTATGCTTCAAAAATTTACTGTGCATGTAAAAATGGGGTGTGAACGGTACTTCGCTAGTTTGCCTGCTGGTCCAATTGTTGCTTCAAGTGAGCCTATTCGAAAACCATGGAAACACCGAATATTCTATCCTACGTTAAAGAAAAAAATCAACTATAGCTCAAGGCGCGCAAACATCCTATCTCGTCAAATCTGAGAGCATATAAAGATCACTCTAATGTAGCCAAGAACCTAATAAATCGGGCCAAGTGCAATTACTTTAATGGTCTTTTTCGCCACCTTCATACCGCAAAAGACAAGTGGCGGACATTAAGGAAGTTATTCTCGGGTACCCCATCACCAATTACGCCATTTTCGAACTCTAACCAAGTCTCTGAGTACGATTTTACAGAATTTCTGCAAACCCTTTTGCCTTCTAACTTACATGCCTATAGGTTTTTTGTGCTTCCTACAACCCCGGATGAAGTTGAGATTGCAAGTCCGCTCTACCAAAATGTTTTTTTCAAATGGGGGTTACATTGAAAATGTCAGTGTTTAGTTTTTTGCAACAGTCCTTGCAACATTTTCATACCGGTTTTTATTTTTTCATAGTTTTCAGCGCCACCTGTGGGTGAAAATGTTAATTAAATTTGAAATTTGGTGGGATAAAATTCCCTGATTTCCTAAGCATAAGGCTGCAAACGATACATATCTATCGCATTCCGTCTTTTTTTTATTGATTTTCAAAATCCATCAGTCATTTTTGGGACACCCGGTAACATCTGGGGCTCTTAATTATGGGCTTGTAACTTATCTTGTTTGCACTTTAAATTTAGTAATGTACATAGACATACCCTGATTCTAGTATTGAGGAAGTGGCACTGTTTTGGTTTTAAATGGCATGGCTGACACTGTTTAGCGTTAACTGTCCTAGCTGTTCCTTTTCTGCCTCTCTGCCCAAATTTTTTGTTTGTTATCTTTTGTGGTTTTGTTTACTAACCCAGTACCTCAATTAGGCTGTTTATTCCTTTTTCGTTTTGAAATGGTACCCTATATTATACATTATTTTCTGTCACGAATCGTTTATCCTAATTGTATGGTTTATTAATCTTGTCTCATGTATTAATTTTAAATGCCCTGGGGAAACAGCATGTCGGTCTATGAGCATACCGGACCCCCCAGAGGCATTGTTATATTTATTTAAAATAAATAATAGTTATTAATTAAAAATACAAAATGAATAAAAAATAAGATATAATAAACAAAAATAATTAAAAAATAATAGATAAAATCAAAATAAAAAGCTGACGTTTCGGATAGAGACTATCCTTTATCAAAGCAAAAAGAATAATTCTGTTAACTTCAGGATAATTCTCTAATATTCTATTTGCTTTTATAGAATTCTCCTTTTTGCTTTGATAAAGGATAGTCTCTATCCGAAACGTCAGCTTTTTATTTTGATTTTGATTTTATCTATTATTTTTTAATTATTTTTGTTTATTATATCTTATTTTTTATTCATTTTGTATTTTAATAACTATTATTTATTGTATTCCAGGGTTCTTGTGTATCGTCCTTCTCTAAATATATATCCGTTCATTATTTAAAATAAATAAATAAATAAATAAATAAATAAATAAATATTTAAAGTCTTTTATTTTTCCAATAAACCTTGCTCCAGAACCGAGAACGCTAAAGCGCAGGTTCGAATTCTACCGAGGGCATCCGGCCATCAAATCATTTGTCAAATCTAATAACAGCGACCCCATGCAAATAATGGGAAAAAGCTAAGGACGAAGAAGATATCCTTGAACTTCCTCACCCGTACACAATCAAGGATGGTTGGAGAGATGATGTAAGAACATGGGCCAGGATAACCAATGAACACATACAAGACTATGTCGTTAACAGACTAGCTTGTGATGGAAAACCAGTATGAGAAAAAATCAATACGGATGCTGTGTCTTTCTTCTTAAGTGAACTGCCCATCTATTCAGCTTTCTTCAGTTATTGAAACACCTCTACCACTGCACAGCATACCCAGTTTGATCTTGATACGATTTGAATTTAAAATGTTTGAGTGGTAGGTTAAAATATTCGAATTAGTAGGTTAACTTATCTTGTGTCTCATCAACTCACACTGCAGCAATGGCGAATTAGCTGTAGCGCCTCGTTGAGGCAATTAGCTTAAGTGCTATACGACGAAAGTGAATAGTAAAGTGGATAGTTGTTGGTCCTTATCGTTGTCTTATCATATTGTCGCAGGTCGTAGCCGTCGAGAAAAACAGGCCGTGGCACTGAAAGGTCACCTGACCATAGTAGTCTGAACAACAATCAAACTTTCATTGTCTTTATCTTGGAATTTTGGATTTCCATCTTTCAGTGTTTTTTCGTTTGTTGAAAACACAAAACTCATCGAATACGCGAAACTCACGGTTAACACAAACGGGACACTGGTTAAAAAATTTATTTCTTATGATGAATTGGAGCGACACAATGAAATGTTAAAACTAACGCATGCGTATTTCGATTCAATTTCATAGATAGCGGGGATATATTCTTGACGTCATTCTGACAAAAAAAAAGCACGGCCATGTAGAATAATGGAGTTTATATACGCCTTTTTTTTTCTTTTTTATGATTACAAATTTTATGATTACAAATACCGTATGAGGATTTCAGACGAAATATTACAAGACTATAAGATGCAACGAAAACATTAACTGGGCAAACTATTTCTTAATATTTTAAAGTAAAAATTGATATTGGAAATTGAATTGGCACGCCCAGTTCATCTTTCATTGTGCAGCTACAATTTTAGATTGATGATTTTAGGTATACAAATTTTTAATACTAAAAAAGCTTTTCTTATTTTAAATTAAATAAAGTGATTGTCCTAATTAAGCCAAACGTAATTAATTTAATGAGACAACACGTTTCAACATATTACACTATAAAATATATTTGAGTTTTAATCTTGAGCCAACATTCATTGTTAATTTAAACTTCTTCTCAGTAAATTAATTACGTTTTGCTTTTTCTGGACAATCACTTCATTTAATTATATTATACTCTGTCCAATGAAAGTTTGACTGGGCTTATCCAGTTAAAGTTCAGATTTTAATTGTTAGGTACTGTTGTAATGTGTAATTAACAATATCTAATAATTCAAATGGGAAATTTAATTGGACACGCCCAGTCAAACTTTCGTTGAACAGAGTAACAGAAGCAACAATAGACTATAAATGCTGTCAAACCTTTTCTTATTTTCTTGGCTAAAATTATTTATAGCATTCATACATTCAGTCCAATAAATACTAAGAATATTTCATTTAAGAAGCACGCATTAAAGATATGAAATGTTTTTGATGTCTGACGGAACTAATACTGTATACCTAACGGTCACGTAGAGTTTTGGAACGATCTCTTATTCAGTTGGTTTACAGCTGTTGGATTTGTTAGTCGACCAAAAGTATGCTCTGAGATTTTTTAAATAGATAAAAATTTTTTTGTCAACACAATTTCTTGCGCTGAAGCGTTGGCAAAGGCCAGATTTGTGGAAAAACCATTCTTGGATTTTGCGCAACGATAGTGCACTATCTCACAAATCCACCCTTGTATGCGAATTTTTGACCAAATATTCAACGAATGTCATCGATTAAGCACGGTATTCGCCATATACTATGTGGCCATTCGTCACCGACAACCTCTCCAAAAGCGCATGGGATAGTCCGTACACGTCATACATCCTATAAAAGACGTTGACGGTTTAGAATACACTGATACAAGCTAGTGCATTCAATATTAACAGATGAGAACTTAGTGCGGAGAAAAGAGGGATGATCATTAGAGCCCACAGGTTTGAGCATTTAATCCGTGAGATTTCCAATAAATTTCAGATATCCCGCTCGACAGTGAGTGATGTTATTTTGAACTGAAGCGAGAGGGGGTTATAACATGCCAACCCAGACCCAGTAAACCGACGAAACTGACAGATCGCGACTGTCGATGCTTGAAACCGGAAGGCTTCGTTAAAAACGTTGGCACAGGACTTTCGATCGGCGTCGTCTCGTGATGAAAGTGATCGTATCGTCTGCCGGGAAATCGTCGCACTTGGTTTTCATGGACGAGCAGCAGTTCACAAGCCAAATATCACATATTTAATGCGCCCCGTCAGTTAGAGTGGTGCAAGGAACGCCGCCACTGACTCCAGAACAATGGAAACCATCCAAAAGAGTGATGAATCCTGCTACTAGTTGTGGCGGTCCGATGGACGTGTGTGAGCTTGGCTAATGCCCGGTAAATGATATTTAAAGAACTGTGTCGTACTCACAGTAATATTCGGAGGATATGGCATCATGGTCTGGTCCTGCTTTTCGTATGGTCTTGGTTCTTCTTGTTTTAGTTCGCCAACCATGAATGCCGAAGCGTACCAAATAGTTCTGAACAATTCTGCGCTACGGACATTGTGGGAATACTTGGTAATGGTACATATACAAAGAAAAATAACTCCGAAAACAGTATTCCACATAATAAATTTTAATGACCTAGATGTACATTTCGGAAACAAAGTTTCCATCATCAGTGAGTCAATTTATTATGTGGAATAGTGTTTTCGGAGTTATTTTTCTTTGTATAGTTGTGTCCACAGTTTTTGGCTTGATTCCTTTGTAACTTGGTAATGGCTCATACCTATTTCAACACCACAATGCTCCCTGTCATACAGCAGGCATTATTAACTTCTGTTTTGAGGAAATGGATGTCGGGAAAATTGAATGGCCAGCCCAAAGTCCAGACCTCAAGCCCTTTGGGAGGAATTGGAGCGCCGACTGAGAGCCAAGCCATGTCGCCCAAAAAATACCACGGAGCAGTTGACCAATTTGAAGGATGAATGCAGCAAGATTCCCGCCGACACGTACACAAATTGGTGGAAATTCTTCCTTGAAGGGTTGCGGTGGTCGTTGCGGCGAAAGGCGGCCCTACACGAAAAGGGTATAGTATGTCCGGTGACGACTGGCCAGATAGTGTATATGGCTCCGTGCGACCTTTTCCTGTTCCCCAAACTCAAATGATCGCTTCGTGAAAAATGCTTTGACTCCATAAAACAAAATTCGTAGAAGGTATTGAAGGCCATACTGGAAAGTGCTTATAAGAGGTGCTTCGACTACTAGATTACTCGTTGCCATCAGTGTACTGCATTAAATGGGGGCTATTTTTAAAGCGACAAAATAAATTTGGATAATTAAAACAATATTTTGTGTATTATTAGACAATTCCCGGTGTTTATTTGACTGAAGGTAAACTGCTGTATGAAAAATATGTCGGACTTAAAATTATTAAATAACTTAATAATTAACAAATAAACTTATACAAAATTATTTCAAATAGAGCTACCATAATCTTTATTGACGGCCGTAACACGAATAAAAATTCTTAAAAAAATGCTCAAAAATCTAAAAACGATATTTTTAAACAAAATCTAATTTTTTTTAAAAAAATGGATAGTCCATCTGAAGTAAAACGAATTTTGCTCCTCGTGTGTATAAGGAAAGTGGATAGAACGAGGAGGTAGAGAGGCGGGAGAGAGGAATAGGAAGGAAAATGAAATCGTTTCCCATTTCTTCTTCCCCTGCCGCCTTTCTTCCTTACGATAAGAGAGGGGTTTCCCCATCCCCACGAGAGACGGGATTAATTCGATTGCTGGTCGTCGTCTCCAAAGCAGCAATAATATTGACAGCAGAGGGCTCCACGATCAGAGACGTCGTACGTGCTCACCAGGGAGCGTTGCGAAGCGGAGCGCCTCTCCAAATGAATGGGGAAACCGGGTCCGCCATATACCCGCGCCAACCTTCTCGGCGCTAAAGCCCCAACCTCCCCTTTACAGCACACACATACACACATGCTCGTACCCTCAAACCTAACAACAACTCTTCCACAAACCTTCGCAAAAATGCCGAACAAATCCTCCACACGAATGAACATGGACAGGCGAACTAAAGCGACGAGGAATAAAAATCTCAGAGGGAAAAAATAGAAATCATATACGTACACTAAAGAAAAGAAGACTTCGTCGGAAAAAAAAGAAGACACTAGGATTCCGATAATTTCGTTTTTTTATATAAGGAATGCATAAACTTTATTTTCGCTTTTTTAAGTTCATTACTAAATCCTAAATATCTGTTTGCGCTTTTTAAGGTACGGGAGATAAGAGATATGAAATGAATGTGACTTTCATCGCCGATTACGGATATCGTAACCAAATTTCTGTGCGACCAATAAACTGTGCGACCAAATATCTGCTGTTCCCGAGATACCAGCCAAAAACCGATTCTAAAATATGCCATATCTCGAAAATGGTGAGATATAGAATCAATATTTTTTGCATTGACCAGTGGTCAATATTCCGACGTATAATCCTTAGAAGAATCATAACCATCGATAATTGATATGCAATATCTCACTACATGTCAGCCGATACCGATGTGTCTGAGAAGCGTGTGCACTATAACGTTAAAAATGTTTAATTCCGAAAAATGAAAAGACAAACTCCAGACGGAACAATATATCTACAGTGGTCCAATCGCCGTCATAGTTAATACGGGCATGCTTTTTACTAAGCTGACAGCAAGCTTTAGTGGTAAAGACTTCGAAATCTGTCGAATTTATCGAGTCATTTGATTTATTTTTCTGCGAGACTTATGCTTCATCTAAGGCCATACATTTTCTATGGGATTGGCATCAGGTAACTGAGACGGCTAATCTAACTGTGCAAAGTCTTGTTGCGCCTTCCATTGCGAGCACAGCCTATTACGAGGTTTCGGGTCACTGTCCTTTTGAAGAACTCAGTTTGATGTCCTTCCGTACAACCTTCGAACAGATGATAACAGGCTCTTTTAATAGATTTGGGTCATTCTTTATACGTTCCGATTTTCAGTAAAGATGCGCAAATTTCCAAATCTATAAGGGTCGTACAAATGAAAACGAAAATTTGTGTGGGGAAAAAAAAGACGACGTGTAGGATCGTAAGTTTTTGTTTTCAACAATTGCGAAACCTCACGTGCAAATTGAGCAATAGGTTGCAAGTGTTGCATCACGTGAGAAAGAACGATAGCTCGCGCTTCGAAGTTCTGCGAGTGATCGCTTCGTCCAAGCAACAAAACCCCAGAAAAAATCAAAAGCAATCGCAAACAACACGGGGAAGGTGATGTTGACAGTGTTTTTTGATCGCAAAGGCCCGATTTTACTGACCTTTCTTGAAAAAGGCACCACAATTAACGCAGCACGATATGGGAAAACATTGAAGGCACTGCTCGCGGCTATCAAATGCAAGCGTCCTGGACTTCTTACAGAAGGAGTGCTTCTTCTCCACGAAAACGCGCGTCCTCACACCTCGAAAGCAACGGTAGACCTCATCAAAACGTTCAACTGGAAGCAATGCATCATCCACCTTACGCTCTGACTTATCCCCATGTGACTTTCAGATGTTTGGGGATCTCAAGAAACATGTGAAAGGGCGCAGGTTTCAGTCGGACGATGAAGTGAAGGAAGAGGTTTTGGAATGGTTCCACACGCAACCGAAAGACTTTTTCCCTAAAGGAATTCCACGCATTGTTACACAGTGGGATAAATGCCTTAACACATTTGGAGAGTATTTTTAAATTCCTTGTAAACACTTTGGATAAAATAAATAATTTTCGTTTTCATTTGTACGACCCTTATGTAAGTGCACACAGTACGCTCAAAATAATGAGCAGAATTATTTGAAAAAAAAAAATCGAAATTGGACTAATTGTTAAGGAAATAAAAAATATCAATTGGATGATATGAACTGCGGTGCTCACTCCCAAGGGAACCAGCCGAACTTTTATCTCACGTTTTCGCACCAAATTGAAATGTTTTTCTCACCTAAAGCTACTTCTGATGCTTGCAAAATAAAAAACCATATTGTTTTCATTTCAAAATAAACCGCAAAAACAAAAAAATTTGAGCGCACATAGCATACAAAGACTCTATTGTTATGCCATAGTAAAAGCGGTGCGGGTGTATTAATGCGCTTGACAGAACTTCTTCCCTCCACCATTCAACAATACGCACGAACCCACTTCACGCGAAAGCAATGGAACTGCTTTCTACGAAGGAGCAGCAGACGAATGGAGTCTGAAGTTTCTAAATCAATTTTATTTTTTTAATAATTTTATTTATAGATTATTAAATTAGCTAAATGCCATCCAGTAAAATAGTCTGTATAGTAATTAATAACCATTCCCTCCCTTAATTTATTATTTTATTTTATTAATTTTAGAAGGACTTTTGCAAGGGAACGTTGTATTTTGCTTCGGTAATTTTCGAAAATTTTCCGTGACTGACGTCATGTATTCACGAGTGAAACGAGGGCATGGCTGTCGATCTAATGGGGCATCCGAGAATACGAACACGCGTTTGTGAGGGCGTTATCTATCGTGGCACTTTATAATTTTAAATAAAAAAATATTTTCGTGGATGCTTACCTCATCTTATAAATTACTTCGGGACGAATAATTGTATATCAAAATTAAGGTTTAGTGCTTAATAAAACTGCTGTAACTGCAATTCTTTGCGAACCCCGTTAACGATTTTGCATTCCTCTTATCGCCATGTTTTATGTTCTTTTCGTTTCCGCTACCGCCACTGCGCAATGCAATCACTTCCAAGGTATGCTTGCGCGCAGAGATCTGGGATGGTTCGCTTGTCAGTTTTCAATAGGACGTTTATGTATAATAATGTAAATTCTAGTGCAGTGAGGTACAATTTAGCAACTCAACAAATCAGAGAGACATATTGTGACTATGGTATGAAACAGGACATACCTCACTACCAAATACTACTTGCACATGGTTTTCTTACTTAACTAATGTATCATAAATCTGGGTTACTTCGCACACACGTGGATAATTTGCACAAGGGAACGTCAAGCATTTTCTGCACTTATTTTGTGTTCCATCATTTTGGTTTACAATAAGATTGGATTAAAGTGTTAAATACAAAGTCATTCAACACGATAAGTTCTTTGAGAGCAGCAAATGTTTGCGTTCCCTTGTGCAAAGTAATCCCGGTTTACGGTACCCTAGAACTTATTAATTTATATTATTTACAAATTATTTTGCTTTTATGATTTCAACGCAGCCACGCATATACTCTCACTATATTATATACGATTCACCCATACACAAACTTGCTCATACAAAATCTAATTCACTCACTTATACATACTGTCGAACACATTTAACTATTCACGTTTTCAATTTTACATTCTTCAGAAGCTTGTGCATTCTCAACTGGTTTTACATTCTAAATGGCGTTTGTTTTTATCATACAAATTAAAAAAAAGACTGCAATATTTAATTACTTTGTGTCACGTTCACTTGATATTTAATTTCATCCAACTCGGTGCAAAAAACTGCATTAGCCCAATTTCCGCTTTCCCTACGGAGGAGGTTTAAACATTTTCCCCTTGATGCATTCATTTTCTACGATTGTCGAGCAACATCTCGTTTTAATTAACAAAGCGTAATCGTTCTGCTATTCATGAAGTTTATTTAACTTTAAATCACGTAGAATTCACACAAGCCCGCATACAAAGAGGCGTGAGATTTTAGATGCAAATGTCTTTCATTTAATAAATGCCGAATTCTGATTTTTGTATAGTATGATTAACTTTAAAAATATCAAGCGAATATTTCGTAGACAAATGTACACTTCCTTGCCAAAAAATATAGGGATAGCCTTAGAAATGAAAATTTCGAGTCATGACGTTCGTGAAACCCTGAAGCGAGTTATAATGGGCTTAAGTTTTAAAACATTCAACAAGATTAATTAACACAAAAAAATGGGTCCTACATAAAAATTCAGCAACTTTAAGTGGAAAGTCAGTTCGTGAGATTTCAAGTCTGTTAAATACTAAGTCCAGCGTGGGTAATGCCATTGTAAAGTGAAAGTGTGACTAGGCCGAAACTGTGAAACGGACCTCATAAACTCACTGACAGATCGGCGATTATTGCAGAGGATTGCCCGAAAATAGCGGTTTGCTTTTGCAACAAATATCACAAACTATCATTAGGACCAGGATTGCTTGACAGTAGCTTAAGTAGATGGGAGATCTGCCTATAAGCCCAAGATGACGATGACTAATGCTCGAAAGAAGGTTAAAAGGGCGCAATGCTCATAGCAACTAGATTAGTGAGCTAATATGAGCTCGTAGAAACGTTTGCGCTACTGTGGTAGACTTCTTTTGATAGATCACGCTGGCTAAAACGCGCCGGTCTTTGCCATAACATCGCGATTTCACTTTTTTAGCCGCCCACTTTTGAACAATGAGCGGACCACTGAAGGTCCGTGAGAAAAGTTTGGTGTCTGTGAAATAATATGGACATTATTTACAAACTTCATGTTGATCATATTCTTTTCACTATAGTCTCGCGTGTGATTGTGATCAACACAGGATTGTCTTACTTCTGAGTCGGCAACATTGTTGTGAAAGCTAGTGAAATTTCATGTTAGTGGTCCGCAGTAGTGCTGCCCTAAGGCAAGAACGAGGCTTCCCGGTCTCCAAACATAACGTCATTAACTTTTCCTACGCTATGGAGATATTTATACAAACGACACCATGTTTAGACCACTATTTTCGGGAAACATTTACAAGTTCAAAAACACAGCAGCAGTAAAAACTGCAACGATTGACATGCTGGAGAGAATATGGGAAGAATTTGAGAATCGTATAGACATCGTTCGAGGGACTGATGGGAGGGATATTGAACATTTAAGTCTAAAACAACATTTATTTTTTCGTGACTTAAGACATGTAGCAAACTAAAGTAGGGGGCGATCTGAACTGTTCTTACTTCGCCCCTTATCCTTCTTTCAATCATTGTTGGAAGTAGGATCGTGCCATGGATTGTCAGCTGTGTTTATTGGTTAATGGCACAGGGTGAAGGGAAATATGAAACAAAAAAAACTGCTTTCCAATCAAGAATAAGACAAATGCTTTCGTTCTACATCCGTTCTAATAGGAGGGGGCAGGAGGAATAAACGACAATGGAGAAAACGAGAGTAGAAGTTGGAGGGATGGTGGGCGGGGGGGGGGGGGGGGAAAGAGGATCACATTTCCTTTTCGACTCCTTCATTCAATCCATAGAAAGGAAATAGTTGAGTGATCGATTAATTTCGGAAGAGATTTATATAAAGCGAATGAAAAGACGGAGAGACGGATTAAAAAAAAAAAAAAGATACGAACACGAGGTTGGTGATTAAAGAAGAATTCGTTCGCTTGATAGAACGTTAAGATATCTAATTAAGTCGCGAGCTTTCTTTTTTTTATTTTTTTCCATGTTTCTTTATTTCATATGTTAATTAATCACGCAATATAACTTTTTAAAATGTCCATAGTGCATTTCTCTGCATAATAAATTTAGTAGGCATCTGGAAGAGTAACTGGAATGAACCGTTAATTAATACGCTCAGCTCATACTATGGGTTACAATATTTCTAATAATTTATTTACAACCAAACTTAATCAGCCTCGGTGGCTCAGTGGTTGGGTGATCGCCTCTGATGCCCGAAAACGCGGGTTCGACTCCGGCCGAGGACGACGAGGATTTTTTCAGGAGGAAAATCCTGAGATCACGCACTTCCTTCGGAAAGGAAGTAAAGCCGTTGGTCTCGTGTAGTCGTTTGCCGGTTGCACGTTAAAGAACCCTTGAGACGCAAAATTTGCGGCCCCTATAACGTCGTCCTGAAATGACCATGGCAGTTGAAAAGGACGTTAATACCAAACAAACCAAACCAACCAAACTTAATAAACACAAAATAAACTATGCCAAAACTAGTGCATCCCATCCGATGTCAGCACTCTAGATATTGGAAATAAAAGTGGCGTTCGGTTTCAAATAGTTATTCTGAATACATACTGCCTTACAAAGAGTATCCGGACACCCCGATGATGCACTCCTCTATCATTGTAGTTTCAACTCCTCTTCATTTTTGCTGTAAAAGAAATGTAACAGCAACTAATACAGCATGAATTAGTGGAAAGTCAATTCGCGAAATCAGTATTTTGACCGGGCATCCTCGACACACTGTGCATGGTGTTGTGAAAAAGAGTCACTTCAGAACATCACTTCTGCTTTTGCAGCGATCCTAGATGTCTTTCATCGACTATATTTCATATGGCCCATCAGTTCGCACAGTATAATAGCTTCATGAGATGGGCTTCTTTGCAAGAGCCGGAAAGAGGAAGCCTATAGTCTCAAAGGTGAATGCTCTTCCTCGTCGGAGATGGTGTAAGGAGCGTCGCCACTTCATTCACCATCTAATCTGACGGATTATTTTGTAGACTTTGGTAGTAGGGTGATGTGTAGGCCACGTTCTGTGCAGCAGGCGCGGGACCATAACTGATGTTGACATGCGGTGGCAGAATTTTCTAGCAATGCACCAGACTTCTTCTCCATGCTATTCTGCTCATTCAACAAAGGGTAGTTCACTTTCTAGCCTTTCTAGACGCAGTCCTTATGTGTTATGTGCTGGTATGCCGCAAGCCACCGGCTATGTCTCTTCATCAATTACTGGATCGTTTAATGGGGAAGTGGCAGTGCGTCCCGCCAAAGGGTGCCCAAAGGAATTCCAGTAATAAGAACAATTAACTAGATTAGAAAAATTTTTATTCAGTAAAATAAACAGTTTTTAAAAGACAAGGAAAAAACTTCGGTAAATTTTCGGATAACTCGTAGCTTTCCTCGTCGTGTTGCAGTAAAGTCATTGCATCAAAAAATAGCCCCAACATGTTATTGGCTGCATCGTTTTCATATAGGGTACGTGAAGAGGGGTGTCCCGATAATTTTGGCAGAGCTGTGTATTAATTAATCTGTCTTAGCGAAGATTTGGAATTATTTTTATTTAATTTTTTTTTTCAAATTTCTAAAGATATTGGAATAAAAAGATTTTTCAAAAAAGTTCTTACACTATTTCAAAGCTTCCAAAGAGGGAGCTAAAAACTTGCTACTTCATGGCACGTACACACACACACACACACACACACAAACACACAACACATTCGTGCGATTGTATATTTAAGTGATTCTTTAGTAGTTATTCAATATCAAACCTAACCATAGGCGAAAAGGGATAAGCACCAGGTCGCGTGCCTTCCCGCCGTTTATCTGGATCTGCTATCGAGGGCTGCTGTACAAATGTCACTACACATTAATAGTCATGCTAACTATAGAAACTTCAAAATCACACATGGAAACCAGCACCAAATACTCGGATCTCGCTTTTGGGGAGAAAAGTGAATGGGAATCGTGTGCATGCTGTTAATTTATTATAATAATTATTAGGATAAAAGGAAGCGCCATTAAAAGCACGTTAATTAAGCACCATATGACCCCCCTCCCCATTATTAAATTTATCAGTGAAATAAAATAATTTTTTGTTAACCACTCCCCGTAGAAAATGGACATTTTGTCAAGACGGTTTGTCCACCCGTGCAGAACCCCTCCACCAGACCAAGACCAATCCATTTATTCGACGTGCTGCGGTTCGGCCAGTCACAAACATTTACGGCAAACAGTATTGATGTCTTGATCTCGCTGAAAATAGTTGTTTGCACCCCATTTCGTGAGAGGGAGAGAATCAAGGCTTATTCTTTTTAAATGAAACCGAACCGTTTCGGTGTAACGTTTCTCGTTCCATGAGTGCTTGTCAAACACCGGACCCATAAGTTGATCTCAGGGGGGAAGTCATCTGTTCCAATTTTCCACGACGTCTTGCCTTCCACCCCCTTACACTTCTATGTTGCAAGAACATGTGATACAATTACATTAAATTCATAAACCGGTAATCTTTGAAAAGATTTACTGCTACAGAAACGTGTATTAATCTAAGATAAGAAATTCAATTGCTAAAAATATTAAAATTATCACACATGAACAATAAGTAGCAAGGCAATTTGGAAAGTTTGTTTTGCTCTTGTTTCCCTACTGAATCCTTAGGACTTTCTTTTATCTTATTTTCCAGAAGAGTAACACACGCACGGCCATCGAATTAAAAACATCTGTAATAAATATGCAAATTTGTCTTAATCTGTTTTTATGCAAAATAATAATAATGTGTGTTACTTATCACATATTTAAGAAGAGTTGGGCGATTCTATATATAGAATTAGAACAATAATCACTTAACTGACTCCGAAAAGGGACTCGTTCGATATCCAGAGTATTCGTTGGAAAAATCATTTACAGTTCATCGTCTACAAGGGATAACTGTAGCTCAAAGATTATCAATTATATTGTACCGCGTTATACGGAAACCGTGTATTGTGTTATGTGGAAACCGCGTTATACCAACACCACCTAAAGATAAGGCCTGAGCGCGGAAACGTCATACATTGTTAAAACGTCATAATTATGTCTTGTTCGCATGTGATTGTCTAGAGCACGGAACAAGTGATAATCGTTTTGTGAAATACACTCACATGCTAAAAGTCATGGGATAGCACCTGACAACGTGAGGGACCCCCTCTAACCCGGCGAAGTGCCACAGTGCGACGTGACATTGATTCCACAAGTCAGTGGAAGACATCTGAAGACATTGCCAAACATTCCGACTTCCCACAATTGCCCATTACGGAGCCTTTCACAGTGCATGCTTGACAACTTAGGTCCATGGCCTTCATGGGGTCTGCGCCACACTCGAGCCCTACCATCAGCTCGTATCAGCTGGAATCGAGACTCGTCAGACCGGGTCACACATTTCCAGTTGTCAAGTGACCAGTCGACGTGTTCATGGGCCCAGGAGAGACGTTGCTGACGATGTCTTCTGCTTCCATATCCCATGCACACCAGATTTCGTTGCACAGTTTGCATCAATACAGCTCTAGTATCACCCTGGTTAAAATCTGATATCATCTGGCGTAATGTCAGTTGCCTTCAACCACTGCGTTGTCCATAATGGGAGATAATGCCGTCAAGTTGGTACTCTCGGTAGACTCTTGAAACTGTGGACCGTGGGATGTTGAATTCTGGAGCCGCCTCCGATACTGAATGACCCATACGTTGTGCTCCACATACCAGGCCACGTTCAAACTCGGATAGCTCTCGTCGTGTAGACATTGTCACACTGAACACTCTCACCCCTTACTCATGACAGCGTAACTAAACCTACTGACACTGATTCGCATATTTATACTGTTTGCACATAATGCTACTGCCACTTGAAAAATAGTGCACTGCTATCCCATGGCTTTTGGCATGTGAATATATATGGAAAAACTCTTTAAATCAAAAGAATCGATAGATGGAGTTGTCATTATCAACTAGTTGCTTCATATTTTGGTGTAAGAATTGAAACAGTCTGTGGACTGCAACCACCTCGAGGGGATTGGGAACAGTGAACGTCTCCACGAAGGAATTGAATTCTAAAATTGGACTTTCCCGCTAATGACGATTCCGACCTAAAGGAAGATATACCGGTACTCGGCTTTCAAGGTGGTTTCGAAATCTTCGCAGACGCAGGATTTATTAGAAGAACAGATTTATTAGGATTTTCTTTGGTGGCATTACAATAGGTATTTATTAATATGGTTCCTTCGAACGATTATTAAATAGCACAACACAGATAAATCGTATGCTTTTTTGGTTTGATGATTTGAGTTGATGTATTTTTTAGGTTATGCACTGCTCAAACGTGTCAAACACACAAACACACACACGTACACAAAGAAACACACACACTTTTCCCAATCGTCTGAACGCTTGTTAGGGAGCTGAAGGAAGACACGTGTACCTCCTTTGCCTCATCGAGAGAGACTGCCCTATCTATGACTACGTTTACATGCATAATATAGTGCGCAGCATCTAATTGCGAATCAAAATTTTTAACTTGTTTACATGTAAAATTTAGTGCGAATTATCTAGTTTCATTTTTAATTCGAAGTAAATTTTAAATCCGCATTTATTACAAGCCTTCACTCATTTCCGGTTTCACTTTTCAAAAACTTCCATTGGATACGTATCTGTTCCTATGTCTTTTCCATCCCTCGTCGCTCCATTTCTGCCTGAATATTCTTAAAAACATCAGAATTCTTATGCTTCTTTCCATCCAGAATAGATATTATGTTCTGTTCATCCATTATTGTCAGCATTGTCTCCGTTTTCTCATCGCTCCACCACACACGCTTAGCAGCCATTTTGGTTTGGATTTGGTTTTCTTCTCGCTAAGACGGAAACGCAATCTATTATACTACGCATGCGTTATTTCACAGATCGTTTACATGATCATTTAAGTGCGCATCAAACAAATTAATCCACCTCTTTCAAAGGTAGTATCTTGAAGAGTATCTTTAACGAAGCAAACGGTTTACAAGACAATTTAAAGCGAATTATCTTACGCAGGAGTTTGATAATGCGCATTAAACTATGCACGTAAACGTAGTCTATATCGTCTATTGTATCCATTTCCTGTTCATTATTAATAATTCTTGGAAACGAATGTTCTGTCATTGCATCATCGCTTTATGTTCATTGTTATAATTCTTTGAATAATTTTGTGCTCATTGTTATTGGTGAATTGAGCATTGAGACCATTGTTGATGCGAACACATTGTTTCTTTGTGTATGCACGTTTTAGCAGTGCATAACCTATTACAGTTTATTTAACTTCTTGAGATTGTTCTGTTTACCTACTGTGTAATTATCCCGGGCAACGCCGGGTCCTCTGCTAGTTCTTATATATATAAAGAAGGATGTTTGTTTGTTTGTGGGTTTGTTTGTTTGTTTTTTATATAAATCTACAGTTTTATTCCGATCTTGATAAAATTTCGCATACATGACCTTCAAAGCCTTAAGGAAGGTCACTGTCTACCTCAGATTTCGAAAAAATAATTATTGATAAAAAATCGATATTCATGGTTATGGCAGGGCATATTAATGAGAAATATCTCATGACCAACAATGCAAGACAAAGTGTTTGCAACAATAAGTATCAACAATGGTATCAACACGCAATTCACAAACACTCGGCACGGACCAACAATATATATCTTATGAACAACAATGCAAATAAAAGTTTGTGCAACAATGGTGTCAACAGACAATGCACTAACATTAAGCAAGGATCAACAATATATGTCTCCTGACCAACAATGGAAGGCAAAGTTTGTGCAATATAGAATTCAATGCATAGAATTCCTGTTATTCAGGCTTTTCTTAGAAAAGAGAATTCTTAGTACTTAACAGTTTCTTGAAAATCTTTAAAAATGATCAGTAACTGGAGATAATGAGTTAGCAGACTATTGAGAAAGAGTGAAAGACGATAGAGGAAGCACTCCTTTAGCTCCGTGCTGTATTGAGCAAATGGTAAGCAAGTAAATAGAAGAATCGGCGACCGCTAGACTACACAAAGTGATGAATGGCCAGTTTGTGCTTCAAGACATCGAAAGAAGAAAGGAAATTGCAACAACATCAAGTGTACATCTAAAGTAAGATTACGTGAGTAAAAAAATTATTAGACTAGAAGGCATCCTTGGAGAGGTCCATCCATTGTGTGCCTTTAAAAATTTTTTTTTCGGTAAATCAAGTCCTGGTATATCACCTAGAATGGATTTTTTCAGTGAAGAGGTAAATTCCTGTCTTTCGGATTTTTCTTAGAATGGATAGTCCCTTCGCTCTATATTGCAGTGATTGAGTTATTATTTAACCAATTTGGAGGTTTAATTTAGCTTTTTGAGGTTGTTTACCTACAAGCGTAATTATCCCGGGCAACGCCGGGTCCTCTGCTAGTGTTCTCATAAAACAAACCAATTTTTTTTTTCAGCTATGTGGGAGGTCTTCTTCCACTTCGAAAGGAGCACATACCGGCAGATTCCATTGTAACATCAAATTCTTACATAATCGAATTCACTAATGAGCTTATACGCTTTACTTTTAAAGATCCAATCGGAGACAAAAAACCGACTTCGATGGGGAGGTAATGAAAATGTAATGCGATCACGTTGTTTGCATACTTTGGTCTTCTTTATGTCAGATAATTCGATCTACCTCTTTCAACAATATTGTTGAGAGTAAGCTAACCTACCCTTTAATTCGATCTATCTTATTCTACACCTTGCAGCAATTTTAAAAATGGTACCAAAGTATAAGGGAACCATTTAACAAGATTACATTCTCTGAAATAATTCAGTTATAGATTTTGTTGCCACGATCCTGACTCATCTTTTATAAACAAGAGTAATCGTTTCAAATGCTTCACTGCACATTAAATAAAAATTCTAGTCAATTCGTTTAAAATTCTGCATAATTCTGCATCAACTTAACAACTTCATACAATAACTAGATTTCATATGCCGCCTCAGTCCGACTTGAAAAGAATTCAAGACAGAGAAAAAGATCCCTGAAAAGCGTTTCTTCTTTCGGTAAGATTCCTCCTTTTTCTACAATTACTCCTTCCTCTGTTCCCTTCAACCCATCGCGTCATCGATCCGCTCACATCAGCCACGTCGTAAATCAATGGAAATAAACTGTTATGACAATTCACTTACACACGAGAGGTTATGAGGAGGTGGGATAGAGGGGCTATAGCCTCTAGACGAAGTTAACCCCCAAAACCTAACCCCACCCCCTTCTTCAATAAAGGCGGATTGAGCTTCACTGGGTTCTTACAAAACAGAGGGCGGACAATAAACAAGGCCGTTCGTCTTCGTTGCGAATAATTCCCAAAACTACTTCTGACAGTTATTCACTCAGTCACAGGGCATCGAAGAGAAGTATAAATTTCTAAAATGGCAAACGAAAAAGATGCAATAAGCGACAAAGATTATATACCGTACGTATTGTGCAATTCAGATAAATGGTCTAAGCATTAATAATAATAATACCACGGCAAAAAACAGGGTTGAAGCAGTTAAAATTGAACGGTTTTGATCTACAACTTTTCTTCGAGATTACCGTTCCTTTACCATCTCTTGTGTTCAATGTGTCCTCTGTTATGGACAATGGACGAACATCGCAATTTACAGTGTAACAACTAACTTCTGCGAAGCATAGGTATTTCCATAGGTCTCTCAGGATTGTAGATCGACGGGGAGTTAACCCGGATGGATGAAAATCGAAGCACTTTGATTTCGGTTCGGTTTCTTTTTTTCTGCATTTTAGGCCAGTGAAGAATGTGTAGGTATGGTTTGATGCCTTATCCATGTGGATGTGTACTCGATGAGCGTCTGCACCGTAGGGAAGGGAAATTTCTTAATATTAAAAATGTGTCCATTACCTTGTGCTGGAAGTAGATCGAATTGACTTTCATTTTATTAGCTACCTTGTGCAACCTAAGCACAATATGCAGTTCGTGGCTTATTGGTTTCATCGAGGTATATCCAATCTTCATGTAAGATGATCGTTCATTGTTGCCATCCGTCTTATGTGAAGTACCGTTCGTGAAATTTTCTGGCGATGGTGAAGCGTTCGCGGATGTGCCATTTTTGTCAGACGTTGATCACGAGCCTTAAGCAAATACTGCAGTTTCAGGTTTTCTCGAATGATGCGTCTGACACTTCTTTGAGACATTTTCAGCTTCGTGGCCCTGTGGCACTGGGTTTTATGGGTGTCTAGGCTCGGTTTGTTTTTTTATTTTCTTTTCACTATAACCTCTGTCCTGAGGTGGAAGCATGTGTAGGTGGAACTCTTTAGTTACGATGAGGCCTTCCTCTTTGCGCTTTCCAATTTTTAGGGAATGACTGAAACCTGTGTCGGAAAGAGCGCATTATTACCCTTACTAAAACGTATTGAGTTTTGCCAGCATTTTAGGCTTGTTGATATATTCTAAAATGTACACGCTTTCAGGCGCGTGCAATCGTCACGAATGATGTAATTACGAGAAATAGTACAAGAAGGTCAAAATTGTTCATTGTTAACTGCCTTAACTCTCTTTAAATCGTTTAAGAAAAAAAGAGAATATAATAACTCTCCTGCGTAAATATTCTTTGTAACATTAAGAGTTCGATTATAGGACAATTTGACCTTCCGATTATAGGAAATTACTGAAGCTTTCAATGTACTCCCGAAAAACAACTCAGAAACTGTTGTGATCAGTGAGAAATAGAACAGTAACCATGACAGACATAGCAGAAACCCTAATATCAGCAGACAGAAAATTTCTGAAAATTTGCATATTTTTGTAATAGGCACTGTGTGACTAGATTTAGCCGCTGGAGGTAGTAATAGCAGAAACATGGCCAAACAATTCTCTTCTTCCGTGGCCTTCGTGGTCACCTATGGAACTAAAAACGTGAAAATTCTCTCTGCCTATAGTTATTGAAAAGTGAGATAAATATCCGTATACAATTTCAGCAATTCGCGGGGCCATTTCAGAATTTACAAAATGTTTCTCTTCCCATGTAGATCGTCAACAGAATAAGAATACTATTACAGGAATCGTCGATCAAAACCTTGATTTTTTGTTGCCGAAAGACCAAACTCCGAACAAGTTCGACAACCAATCCCCAGAGATGAATCCAAAAAAAAAGAACCAAACTCAAGGAATTATCAGTGGAAGCGTAATGTTTGAGAGTAAAAATTACTTACAAAAAACGGCGTGACATACGTAATACCCTTATGTGGAATAAGAGCGAATAAAGCCACGAAATTTCTTTAATTTAAAAAAAATCAGAATTCTACGAGTATAAAAAAAACTACGCTCTGTTTTAATGTTTCTGGGGTGCCACCAAGATTTTGCTCATTAAAGAGAATTAGTCCGTCTGGACTACCTAGTACCTTGCATGGAGGATGCTGTTACACAAGATTTCGATTAATATTATTATTATTATCATTGTTTGGGGAAGCCAAACTCGGATCAAGTCCGGAAGCCAATCCCAGAGGCGGACTCAAAAGAGGGCCAAGCCCAAGGGACTCAAATGCAAGGGAGGGAAAGTTACACACTCGTGGGAGTATTGATGTTTGGGTGTAGGAATTTCCTTACTATGTAATAGGTGTTTAGAATTGTGGTTTTCTGTAAGGTTTTGTGTAAGTGGCGGTTTAAATTTAGTGTTGACAGGCTTTTGTGTAGCGAGTGTGGAATAACCCCAGTGGCAGAAACAACGATAGGAACAATGTATACTCTGTTAACTCCCCAAAGGCGTTTTATTTCGTGTGCAAGATCCGTATATGTAGTGATTTTGTCAGTGTATGTCTTTTGTAAATTGTGTGTGTTGGGGAGGGAGATATCAATAATGTAGGTCACTTTGTTTTGCTTATCTACTAGTGTAATGTCTGGTCTGTTATGAAGGATAGTTTTGTCAGTGATTATTTCTCTGTCAAAATATAGTTTACTAGAAGAGGTACCCGGCGTTGCCCGGGATAATTACACTTGCACAAACTTTTCCTTTCATTGTTAGTCATGAGATATTGATTGTTGGTCCATGCAGAGCGTTTGTGAATTGCGTGTTGATACCATTGTTGATACCTATTGTTGTACAAACTTTGCCTTGCATTGTTGGTCATGAGATATTTCTCATTAATATGCCTTGCCATAACCATGAATATCGATTTTTTATCGATATTTATTATTTTTCCGAAATCTGAGGTAGACAGTGACCTTCCTCATGCTTTGAAGGTCATGTATGCGAAATTTTATCAAGATCGGAATAAAACTGTAGATTTGTATAAAAAACAGACCCACAGACAGACCCACAGACCCACAGACGCACAGACCCACAAACATCCTTCTTTATATATATAGAAGATGTGTGGTATTCTCTAAGACAGTGTCGGGGATATATTATAGTATGGAGTGTGGATGTCCCTAAGCTTGTGCATCCTAGCTAGATGTCGAAGTATGATGTTGGCAAAGTGGTTATGTCTGTGTAAATAATCTGTCTGCGTGAGTATTTTGCAACTGGATATGACGTGTTGGATGGTTTCCTCTGCGATATGGCATTTCCTGCAAGATCTATCAGTCGAATCTTTGATAATATATTTTCTGTAGCTATTAATGATAATAACCTGGTCTTGTATGGCAATCATGGTTCCTTCAATTTCCCCAAAGAGACTCCCTTCACTCAACCAAAAGATCGACGGTTTTTTGACGACGTGCGGCTGGTTGAGGTCAGAAGGATGTCTGCCGTGGAGTTGCTTTCCGAGCCATAATTGAAGTTTAGTGTAAGTTGTAGGAATGTCATGGGTGTTCTGCACGCTATTCAGATTCAAAGATGCGTATTGTCACATGTATTAAAGCTATATTTAGGAGTAGCGCAGTGGAATTTTAATATCATGCAACAGCACATAAAATAGTGTAAAACAAAGATAAAGTTTATTGATAATAAAGTAAAGTATTGAAGATAAAGAGGAATCAAAAGAGCACCTCTTTGCAATAACAAAATTATGAAAAAGGAATCACAAAAATACAAACAATTAAATGATTAATGTGAATATAAATATATATATATTAAAACCTTACGCGCACCTCAGTGCAAAATAACCTAAGTTTAACAAACAAGCATACAAATTAAACCTATGCTTCAAGGTACACTTATTCTACCAATAAAATGCATCATAAGCCTAAACGTAGGTCCTTACGTTACAATTCAGCTAGTAACCTAACTAAAGCTTACAAGCTAAACAAAAGCATACGACAATTAATGTCTTAATGTTCAAAAGCTGTAATTACTAAATTCTCCCAAAAGTAAATTACATCCAAGGCTCTGACGTAAGTCTTTACAATTACAGTCAAACTTGTAACCTAACTAAAGCTCACAAGTTAAACAACTGAATACGACAATTGATGTCTACACAGTAATTACCAAAATCACCTAAAAGTAAATTACAACAAAGGCTCTAATGTAGCCTTTACAATTATCATAAAGTCAGTTAACCTCAAACAAAGCTTAAGAGCTAAAACTAAAGCACCCAAAGCTACAAGAATAAATGACTCAAAAGATAAATACAATATAATAAATACCAAGCAGCCGAACTGCTAAACTTAAGAGCTAAACAAAGCTTAAGAGCTAAAGTCTAATAGCCGGAAACTTTTATAGCTTAAAACAAAACATTGGATATAAGCTAACTAGTAATACAGCAAGTTAACTGGGTCGGCCTTAAAAACCCATTACCTAGGAACGAACCTCTCAGTTAACAAAAACATATCTTGAATAACAATACAGCAAATAAGGCTTTAAAACTAAATGCATGTATTGAAACACAAAGCAAATGCACAAAAATACAACAACAGATCACATAACTTTTGCAGCATACACAAGAGCAAACAAAAGCTCGAAACGGCGCACTCGCGAAAGTTAACTGTCCAAACAATAGTAACAAGTATTTGACGGATAAATTTAGTTGAAAAGTCACAAAAGGTAAAGTTCCAAGTCCGGGAAAGTCCAACAATAAATAGTAACACTAACGTAAAGAATACAAATGAGTTACAGGTTACGAGATAATCTTTTCACAAAATTTGACGCGAGGTCACAAGAGAAACCTTTCTCTTAGGGTTTTAAAAAGACGAAGCCGAAGGCGCTCCCGAAGTAAGCCGACATGCCTCCGGGCCAAAAGCCGCACACTTGCGTGTTAAACTGCAATTTACGGCGACTTAGCTCGGGGAAAGAACTTCGGACTATATCGGCCATAAGGCCTATGGAAAATGATATACTCACCAATGAGTATAGCTGATAGGCGGCCGTAACCTTTAGCTCCCGAGGTACTACGTAGATCAACGTGGATTCACCTCTATTAACCTGCGACGGAACGCAATTTGTTGCGTGTACATTCTCCGCCAAAGATGCTTCTCGGCACGGCCCGGAATCCAACGACGAGGCACTCGCCGCCTCCGTAGTCGTCTCCGTAGCAATCACTCGAGAACGAGCCTTCTCCTCCGGCGAAGACAAAACCAGACCGTCTCGAAGTCTTCCGTCGTTCGCATCCCGGAGTCCCTTTTTGCTCCGTCCTCGCTCGGTAGCCGCCAAATTCCTTCTACCGCTCCGTCGATGACCTCTCGACGAGCTCGCAGAAGAGAGGCTTGCACCTTCCTCATTGGCTGCCGCGAGCTGATGCTGATCATGACGTGGTCGAAGACGATTTCGCTTTCGCTCTGTATTGACGAATACTCTGGAGCGAAAACGATGAACTATGCCATCGGAATTATTAAAATTCCGTGACACGTATCTTGTATCAGCCATGCAGACTGCTTTGTGTAGTGGTGATGTGTATTGTTTAGAGTAAAAGAATTCTGAGAGTGACTGAGTCCGTTTCTGGTGTAGATCTAATATATCAATAAGACCTGTGCCTCATTCTGAACGAGGCAGGGTGAGTCTTTCAATAATAGAACTTAATAATAATAATAATATTTTTTTTATTTTTTTTTGTTCAAAGAACTAAAAACAATTACATTATAACTAATTATCCCGCAGCCTCATATATGGCTTGTATGGGATAATATGATACATTGCAACAAATACATGTAACTACAAAAACTAAAAATTTCACAATACTATACTATAGACAAAATGACAATATTACTTGATCAGCAACATAATACTTTGCCAAAATAATTAATAATATTCTTTCCATCTATAATATGCTGCTTTTATAAATTTAAAATAATAATAATAATAATAATAATAATAATAATAATAATAATTATTATTATTATTATTATTATTATTATTATTATTATTATTATTATTATTACCAAATGTAAATTATCTTTGTCAGTTCACGATTTTTTTCCCGACGAAAGCGTGCATTACGTTTCGTGTCCAGAGAACTTAAAATATGCGTCACATGGCCGCTTATCTGCTTTCCGTGTTAGGGGGCATCAAGGCTCCAAGTGGAGAAGACGTTGAAAAGATTTTGAGCAGTGTTGGAATCGAAGAAGATAAGGAGAAGCTCAATAAAGTAATAAGCGAATTAATAGGGAAAATGTTCAACAAATAACTGATGAAGGAAGTTAGCCAGCTTTCCCTCCGGAGGTGCTGCTGTTGCTGCCCCTGCAGGCTCTGCTGCTCCAGTTGCAGCTGAAAAGAAAAAGAAACGACCGAGCGCAAGTGGACGCAACCCATCGATCTGCTTCACAACAATGCGCCACCGCACGGAGCAAAGCCCACCAGTAAATGAATCAAGGCTGAGGAATCGTCTTATGTTAACCCGATTTCAGATTAACATTAGATATTATATTTATACGAAAATAATAAAATTAACCTAAAAAATCAATAAATTTTGTATTAATTTTTATTAGTTTTTGACTCTGCTTCGGAAATGTTACCACAACCATTTACAAAAGCTATCATTCCTCAACCGGTAACTCTACGTCATGTTAGATTTGTTATCACTCGAACCATAGGCCTTGAAAATTTCAAAGATATCAATCTTTTTTGGTAATTTAGAACATTTCAGTGGTTTATGAGAAAAGGGGCCAGCGCCTTGGGAGTTTCTTACTGGGGAGCAAACAAACATAATCCATCAATTAACTCAACCTAGCACAAAGTATGTGGTGGAAGAATAATTAAAATAAGCTTACGGAATTTAAGTTATTGACCTTGCGGTTAATACTAATTATCTCGCTTAAGACCACATTAATTAAATGATACAACACAAAGGTTTCTTGTACCAGCCAGAACGAATGATTTGAATCGTCATCAATCTCGTCGCATTTATCTTTTTGGCTTTTGCTTCGATTTTTAACTGAAACTTCTTCTCTGGTCTCTGTGGTTTATGTTTGTTTCGGATCCTCCCGTAAGCGACACACCCCACTCCGATAAGCGTACAGTGGCAGAAGACATTAAAGTTATTACCTTAATTTGTGTTCCCGAGAGTTATTACCGCAAGCACAGCTTCTGATAGAACCTGTCAGAGGATTGTTAAGGGCATTTTATCCTAATAAAAATCACCTATACCCTCAGGGCTACGTAAAGCATTTTAAAGATATTTATCATTGGAAAGAAAAAAAATTACTAAATCCGATTTCTCTAGAACATTTACTGATGAGATTTTGGATTTAACTTTTATCACTAATGAAGCATCGTTTCCCCTCAATGGTACACTCATAGCCAGAATACACAGACATGAACTAGAGAAAAATCCACAAAAACAGCATGACTAGAAAATAGGCGTGTGATGTGCAACTGGTTAAGTCAATAATCCATCGCATCTTTCTTGTAATAGTTATGTACAAGTCGAACTCGATTAAAACGAAATTGTTAGGACCGAAAAGAGATGTACGTTATAGAATGTGATCGTGGTCCCTAGTGCGAGGAATTCCGCCGACTGGTAGAGTCCATGACACGTCGAGTTGCTGCACTTCGTTGGAAAAAAGGAAGTCCTACACGATAGTGAATTAGTATCCCTTGACTTTTGGCACTTCAGGGTTAGACCTTAATAACTCTCGGATATTTCTTACGTATATACCTGTATTCAGCTCTTGAACCAATGACTGTAGGACACTTTAGTATTGGCTCGGAAAAGATAGCTTTGTTAAATCAAGTGGAATAAAGCAATAAATGAAAGGAAAAATTGCGCGACCGGGGATATAACCAGGAACCACGATTGACGTAACTATAACAGCGATCTCTAGTTTGATCTCAAGTCGTGAAATTTTTCCTTTCATTTATTACTTTAGTTCACCTGATTTATTTAATTATCGGAGTCTAATTTCCAACTAGCATAATTACACGAAGTTTACCTAAGTTTAGATTCTATAAATCCTCCTAAATCTGCTTCAATAATGTCTCCGTCATTCAAGATTTCAGCGCTAATCCACAGACCTCCAATTACGAACAATCAGGAATCAAATGGAAGAAAGATCCCAGATAAAAGAAATAAATATCTCTTGTCCACAATAAAATAAAAATTTATTATTGTAGACAAGAGATCTTTATTCTATCATATGTTCTTAATTAGTTTCATCGGTCATCTGCCCGTTCGACTGAAATCATTACGAAAAATAATTACGTTCGGTACAATCATTACGAAATATTTAACGTTATATCCGAGTTACAACTACGTCACAAGCAAATTAAAGCTGTGTTGTCAAAGTGTACCTACATTCGGACTTGATTAAATTTGTACATTATAACTAAATAATGAATTTTTAAAGGAAAAAATTTTCATTTCCTTGTTTATTTTAAAAAATAAATTCTCTGCAATGTAATAAAATATCCTTAGTTATAGCCATATTTAATATTCAATAAAATATAGCAGTAATGATAGAAAGAAGGAGAAAAAAAACGACGAAACGAAAGCGAAATGAAACGAAAGAGGGAGAAGTCCTTTGGAAAAAAAAATGGAATCTACTGGAGCTGAAGTAAACAAAAGATTAGGTTTTGCTCTTTCTATTTTTGTCTCTCTAACAATCTGCATTCAAGCTGAATGAATTCTGTGAGCAAAGTTCAAGGCTAATCGAGAGAAAACCCTGGTAGCGAAAAAAAGAATGAAAGGGAGAGAAAAATAAGGGGGAAATCCCAGTAAAAGTGCTCCAATATCGAGATGAAATTAAATGCTATAATATAGAAGGAAGAGGTAATTACTGTATAAAAATACTATGGAGTACTTATATTTTTTAATTGATAAAAACCTCTATACACCATTTTTTGAGTAGGAAATCTTTCTTTCTTTTTTTTTTTTATACAAATGTGATAAATTTTAAGAATAATTGAACAGTGTTTTCTCCAATAGTGAATCGGCCACGGAGGTTAGATAACTTTCTTCCGACCTCATCCCATGTGATTTCTTCCTTTGGGGTTTGTCACAAATACTCCAGCCCTTTCTAGCGGGCGTCGTTTGCTCGCTGCCTACCGGGGCCAACGATGTAACGGGCCCCAGCGCGGAAAAGTCACCTGACCATGCTAGTCCGAGTAACAATGTAATCTTCTTTGTTTCCATCTTGGATTTTAACAATCTTTTTTCGTTTGTTGGAAATAATGAAGGTTGGATTGTTAACCGGACTAAGATGGTCAGGTGACTTTTCCGCGCTGGGGCCAGTTATATCGTTGGCCCCGGCTGCCTACTGTATGACGTCCGAGTCTTGTGCGCCGAGGCCATGTGTCTAGAAGGTGTTGCCACTAACGACCGACCTGCCTTAACAGCCATTTAGTCAATCATGGTAGAATTGCTAACCACAAGTGTGGGAGGAAGTGGATGTGTGCTACGCTATTAGGAGATTGCACACTGAGCATCTGCGATATGCGAGGACTATTTCACAAGTTCTGCACACTTAATGCACGGCCTTAGTGTGATGCCATCGCACTCATTATACCAACAATTGTGAGTCAGACTTCAGGTAATTGTGAAAAAAGTAATGTGAAAGTTTTCTCGTTATTGCATCGTAAAATGGATGAATAAAAGATTCGGCTGGAATTTCACGTAGCAGTAGGTTCTACATGAAATTGAAACTTTACAAGGTAAGAACGCAATCAATATCCATAAAGCTTTGCTTGAAGTATTTGATTTGCCCTCAAATGGAAGCAAACATCTCGTGGAAAACGGTTTGGTACAATCCAATAAGCTTCTAGTGAAGTGAACCGAATAATCAGACAGCTGTGAATTATCTTGTCAGGAATACAAAACTTGCCCAAACTTTAGGAAGCTGTGATAAGGAACAATGAAGATTGTATAAAGGCAAGTGAAGTGATTTTGTAAAACAAATTTGTCTTTTCCATTTTTTTTTTGTAATCTTACACTGTGTGCAAAACTTTTGAGTCACATTGCTGAAACACCGATATTCTTTTTTGTACACACTATAAATGTGATAACATTTCTTGATTTAGCTAAAATTCCAATTTTTTATAACTATAGTTAATAAACGCAATTAAAGCTAACATTTTTATATTTTTTTACGACATTTTTATTCTTAATCTTCTTAATTTCGATAAAGTCAATTCTTCATATGTTTTCAAAAATGGTGCGCAATGCAAACAAACATTTAGTTTCGAACAGAATAAAACTAACTTTTGTTAGCGATGCTCTTATTTTCCATTTAGAGTAGATTCATTAAAAAGAAATGTTTATATTTTTGATGGGTTTCATAGCAACAATCAACGAGCGCAAGCCTGCAGAAAACGACGTTGCCCCGCAACGAAGATTGAGTCGATTCTCTCAATGGGGTAATCCCATAAAAATGAAACTTGAGAAGTCGTATTGAGGATCCATTGAAATTCTCAATTCAAATCGAATGCTATACTATAACGAGAAATGTCATAGGAATTTTCTCTAAGTTATTGTATTTTCAATACCTTTTGAAGAATGAAACAAGAATGCAGGGTGTTTCTAAATTATCTCCCGTATTATACATATATATTACTCAAAAACTATTACAGAGAATAATAATAATTATTAACTGGAGATGCGTCTCCAAGCAAAGGTAATGATTTTTCAATTGAAAAATGGAAGGAAAAATTCTGCGACCCGGATTCGAACCGGATTAGCTTCCGGTCTCCCATTTACGCGACCCGGATTCGATTCCCGTCTCCCATTGGGCTTTCAACCGTGACAACTTGGTTGTCTTTAAGACACCTTGAGACAGCTTGGCTGTCCGTGGTGTCTGCGATAGCCCAATTGGTAGAGGCATCGGCCATGATAGTCGAGGTTCCTGGTTCGAATCCGGGTCGCAGAATTTTTCCTTCCATTTTTCAATTGAAAAATCATTAACTATTACAGATTTTAACGTGATTTTTTTTCCACAAAGAAAAACTCAAAAAAGTTTCTTAGCATGCCTTAATAAATTTCAATGTGCCCCTCATTTATGGCGTGAAGGACGCAAAGCGAAAATCGATTTCCTCCGCGAAGATATTTTCTTTGTGAATAAAAAAAGTCACGTTAAAATCTGCAATAGTTTTTGAGTAATAAACATGTATAATACGGGAGATGATTTAGAAACACCCTGTAAAACTCGTAAAACGATTTCCAAATATGCTGAATGAAAAAATTTGTTTTTTAATTTTATAGTAAAATTTTAGATGCAGTAATGGCGAAAACTGCGACGTTTTCCCACAAATTGTATATGCAGCCGTAATCTTTGATCTGTACCTCAAGACACCGCAAATAAATTGGGAATTAAATAAGTAAAACTACTTTTTTAGCACATTTCCATAGAAAAGTGCTTATGTGATCGGTTTGTCTAGATATCCGTCTGTCCGTCCGTCCGTAGACACAATTCCAACAACGCATTGCGTTGCAATTGGGAGAATGGCTGTAGTGAATTGCTGGAAGAGACGAATCATCCTCGCACTGGGGAAAACGCCTCCTGAGCCAACACCTTCTAGAGAGAAGGCCTGCGGACAAATACTGTAGACATTGTTGCATCATCATCAAGCGGCCAAATTTAGGGCTTATTATTGGTAGAAATACGGTTAACAATAGTCGATGATGATTTAACAATGTATGACGTTTTTGTCCGCAGGCCTTCTCTCTAGGAGGTATTGACTGAGCGCTTCGTTTCGGCTCTGCGCGTGCTCTAAACGTTGAGATGGTGCGCATGCAGGATGCACGTGATTGACGATTATAAAATGGGAGATCGTTGCCTAAACCGTAAGGATTTCATTTAATACGATAACTTGAAATGAATAAACTTCTTCACACTCCGTTTTCATCAGTCCATAAATAAGGGACAGAACGCGAACACGCTCGAAAGTGAGATAGTAGAAATTGGTCTAGTGGCACGTGTTCCAATGGTGCCATATTATCCATTGGAAACTTTCAAAGCTAAGATATGGCGTGTAATATATCAAACAACTCGTAATGACATGCCACGAATGAATATTATAAGTAATTAATGACAGTGGGAATTATTTTAGTAGTACGTTTCCTAATCGTACCATATTGTACCTAGGAACTTTCAATGCTAAGGTATGACGTGTCATATATGAACCAACTCCTTACGAGTTGTTAGACATATTGATATCCGTAGCTTATTGGTATCAAGAGCATATTGCTGTTAGGTCTAGCATTATCCATAACTAATTACTGTTAGATATATTATTAATTGCTAGTAGCTAATCGCTCGCTTCAACAGTAGATGATAACGTGAAATGATTTAGGAATAGAATATAATAGATGATAATAGAACTTTCATTTGTTCAAATATATAAAGAATAACTACACTTTTCATTTGACCTTTATTCTTCAAGCGTTTATTCGTTTAAATCCTCTTTTTACGTTAGTTTACTTATTTTTTCATATTTATTTCAGTTTTCATATACAGGGTGTCCAAAAAGTCTGGTAACATGGCAGATATCTCAAAGCTGCCAGGTAGGCGAGATCTGATGAGTGTGGTTTATAGGTAGTAGGGGGATGGGGAATTCATTGCCGCACTCAAATTTGACTTTGATCCCCAAATTTAAAGTTTAGAAAACTAACTAACTCGAAAACTATTAAAAATAGAGAAAAGTTTCCAATTGCTACCCTGTAGAGCAACACCACCTTAGTCTAAAAACAAATTTTAATCACACCTTTTCCCTTGAAAGATTTTGAGAAAATGGGCGGAAGGAGTCACTCACTTAATGAGCCTTCCCAACCGTGTGCTTCGCTGCAATTCAAATGTGTTAGAAACCTCAGTCAACGCGGCCAGCCCAAGTTGAGTGGCCAGCACAGTCAAAATTGTAACAAGTGCTGTTTAGTACTCACAAGTGAACACGTGTTATGATCTTGAATGAGTAACTCGGAAACTTCTTGTTGGAATTCGATCAAATTTTAATGGTATACACAGTTTTATGTACCCTGCCTGTTATTCCTCCAATTTCATTAATCTAGGCTTTATAACCCTTCAAAGTTCCTGATGAAGCCGACCTAGAGAAGACGCAAGCAGCCGAGGACAGCATAACCCGTCGGATTCATCAGGACGCAGGCAGCGAGTAAGGAAACCTTCGTTCCACCGGATAGAGGAGCACGTCAGACCAAGCAGTCGAGGATCAGAACCTGAGTTATTAACTTGTTGATCTTGGTGGCGGCATTTTTATCTCAGTTATCGTTTGAATTCGGACCCATGCTCATATGAACTTTTTTGCTTAGAATCATCCATACTAACTCCCTATAAGTTTGTACAGAGTGTTGCAGATAACCACAGGGCAGTATAACGGGAAGCCTACCCGCTCGATTGCAGGGGCCGGCTCGGTCGATTGGCAGAATTGAAGGTGGCCTACAGCCGCCAGCAGTTTCCACAGTCGGGGAGAGGGGAGTGAACGTCAAAACTGTCATGTTTTTGACAAAATTACTCAGTTATCATTTGATGTCGAGCCGGCCCCTACAATCGAGTGGGTAGGCTTCCCGTTATACTGTCCTGTAGTAATCTGCAACACCCTGTACAACGATTTCTGAATCACCCTGTATACATATTCTCTAATTTCTCTGAAGTCTGATGTTTGCAACGCCTCGTGTATCACAGGAAGCGGCACTGACAACAATTGTTCACATGCCTCGGGTAAACAAAGCAGACTTTTAGATTTCATTTCAGATCGTATTCCAAGCAAGGAAAAATATTCTCCAATGATCCTAATAGTTCTATTTATAACTGTGTATGTCGTGAAATTTTGTAAGATAATTAGCATGTATCTAAGATAAATGAAATGATGCTCAAATATAGAATATAGATAGTATTTATGTTCTGTGAGCAAGAATGAAGTAAGCCTAATGATAAATATCATCAATGCCTTTGTGGTTACACAAATTCTTTTTTGTTTGTAACTCGGCAGAATTGGATACACCGGGGCATGAGTTTCTGTTGTCTTCGCACTTTCAACATATACGGTTCTGACTCTCAAAACTTAAATTTCACAGGCTATAAGTCTGCCTGCCCTGTGGACTAGTATTTTCTCTGAAGTGTTTTAAAAGGTAGGTTAATTCCATGTATCCAAATATGATGTTTCGCTGCTGTAACACGAAAATGTGCTCCTTTTATCCGCTTTAGCGGTAAAATCATTCTTGTTTAATATAATAAATGAGATAAATAAATAAATAATCAAAATAGAAGTCACCAATGCAAGTCTCGATGCAATTCTTCGGGCTTCATCCAGTTTCGTCATCCAGTTTCATCGGAACTTGCATTGGTAACTTTTATTTTGATTCTTTATTTATCTCATTTATTATATTAAAAAAAGCAAATTTACTTATTTAACTGATTAAATATTGCTACGGTATAGAACTTTGTTTCAAGCAGAAAAAGCGTTACGGCAACGAATATTCAAATTGATGTCCCTCTTGACCCTTGCAGGTATTGATACGAACATGGAAACCTATTCCTTACGAGTGCAGACTTTTGCTGCTCTTATTTTAATTCGCAGTTTGACTTATTTATCGTAAATATAAATAAATTTTCGTATATTACGTATAAAATTAAAGTTTTAATTCTATACTCTGTTCAATGAAAGATGAACTGGGCAAATGTTACATATTCTTGGAAAGTAAAATTAACGATGTCTGACAACACAATTTGGAAATTTAATTGAACATGCCTAGTTCATATTTAACATTATTTTAAAAGAGCTTAAACTTGATCTCGTGTTCATTATGTTTTCCACTTTATATCTGTTTAATATTCATTTGAATTTACTTTGCGATTATTAGTGTTTATTTTAAAATTTATTGTTTCGTATTTTAGCAGTCATGTTATTTGGAACGGTAATGGGCTCACCATTACTTAAGCAATGTTTAAACTCCTACTTAAACGCAGAAATGAAAGCAAATAGTAACAAAAAAATCTATCGTTATAAATCCCAATCTGTATGCAAATTTCTAGTAAATGTCAGACGATAATATGTATTCCCTCAGCAAATATATTTTACATTAAGATAAGGAAGTTTTCGTTGGAAGCCATTATTTTTCATTTTAGATAGAAAAAAGCAAATACAAATAGCGTGGAATAAACCACGAGAACAGCAGTGAGAGGTTGAGTTTTGTGTTGGGTAACAAGGAAAAAATGCGGAAATGTTTCATCTCCCTCCCTCCCTCCCTGTCACGCAATAAAATGCTTTAAGCTAAAGGAAAGTTAAGGTCTTTTTAGCTAAAGGAAACAAACAAAATAAGTAAATAATAAAAGAATCATTTGTTAACATAAATATCGTTTTTCATGTGAGCATTAACCGGTTTGATATTAAAATAAAATGAGCAACGCTTTCGATACTTGAACTAAAATGAATTGCTACGTTCAGTAAAAGTTGTAATAAAAGCAAAATAAAACAACGAGTATAAAACTATAGTGAAAGAATCATTTATGAGTGCCATTCAAAAAAATACTATAGATAAAATTCAAATGACATCACTTTTCAGTGAGAAGCTGCATCTCGATGAAAACAGAGCAACGGCACAACATTTTCCTATGGAAAATAAATGATTTGCTAAGCGTTTTTTTCCCATTTTTTCCACACATCAGGTTCCAATTTCGTTTCTGTTCTGTAAGAGGATAATCAGAAGGACTTCAGTACGAGTTTTAATTACTACGAATCGTCAGATTCGGTAGCGAAAGGCATATTCAATCTAAAGCTTAACAAGAATAATAAAAACTCATCTACTTCACTATGCAGGGTGTATCTAAACCTCTGTCACAAACTTCTGGTGGTGATTCCCCACAGCGTGATGAAAACTAAAGTTCATATAAACATGATTCGGATAACGAACCGTTTATGAGATTTCCGCAGTTAAAATTGAAGTTTCAGCAGCTGTTTTTTCCTGCTCTGCGGATGGCAGGTGACATGCGGAGGAGCTACAACAAATTCTTGAAATAACGTCCCATTTATTGGTTAAAATGAACCAATCACGGAGTTTGACTTTTTTTGGTTTATTTCCATGACTGAAATAAATACTGCTTTTTTGGTAGGTTTATTTCGCTATAAATACTGCTTCTCGGTCTTTGTGAGCTCAGTACACTCTTCTTCCTCTAGTGTACTCATTGATCCTGCCGAAGATGAAAGCTTGGCTTTCGAAATGCGCATCCAGGGGGTATCCGTTTGTTATTATATCTGTTGTGGCTAAAGAGTGTTCTTTATTGAATTGTTATTCGGACATATGCTCGGTTTAGACGTTTAGCTTTTATTTTTATTAAATTAATACATTGTGGGGCCACTTTTTGCTTCATTGTCTGCAGCCATCCTTCGTAGCATGCTTTCTACCAAATTCTGGAGAACTATTTGCGGAATTCTTTTCCATTCCTCCTGTAAAGCAAACCCCAAAGCAGACGGCGAAGAAGGCCTATTTTCCAAGCTTCTAGTTCTACGCTCCCATTCGTCCTAAGCTTTTTATCGGGTTGAGATCTGGACTTTCGGATGGCTAGTCCAAAAGTTTGACATCATTCTGGGCAAACTATTTTGTTACAAACGCAGTGTGGCACGGAGCGTTGTCCTTTTGGGAATGACACAGGTCTCTACAAAAGAATTGCCTCCGAGTAGGGAGCATGGATTTGTCCGTAACGTTCAGGTAATTCGTAAACTTTATATTTTCCACTCAATGCAACCAATAGCCCAAGTCCAAACCACGAAAAACAACTCCAAATCATTATAGACCTTCCTCCAAACTTCACGATTCTGCACAGAATCGTTCTCTAGGTAATCACGACATCCACACAAGTACATCTGATTTCCAAAGTGTAAATCGCGATTCGTCGTTCCACAAAACGGCCTTCCACTGTTCTAAAGTCCAAAAACGGCGAGCTACAAACCAGTTCAAACGTAGTTTAGCGTTTACATGAGTGATGTACGGCTTGTCTGCAGCTGCCTACCATGAAAACCTAATGAATGCAGCTCATTTCGGATAATTTTAGTGCAAAAACGAACTCCTGTAGAGTTTTCAACTTTAGATGTCAGATCAGCTGCAGATGATTGACGTGATTTTCTGATCATCCATCTCAAGATTTTCCGTGCCCGATCCGTCAGTTTACGGTGCCTGCCAAGACGAGATTTTGCAGCAGTTAAGCCACTAGTCTTCCATCTACGAATCACATTGGCTACTGCCTATTTTGGAATCTCTAGATTGCTCGCAGTTTCTCGAATTGAAACATTGCTCATATGGCACCCATTCACCATATCTCGTTGAAACTGTTAACTCACTTCTGCGGGGCATTCCGCATTGTAATAGAAAGACGCATGTTTCTTCGTCAGGTGTCCCAATACTTTTTTCCATATAATGTACGTAAGATTTAGTATAACAAGTTCTCAAAATGTACCCCTTGAGCCTGAATACAAGCACGACATCTACAAAACATCGAATCTTAAGCACGAATTATTGTATCGTTTATTACGAATTGGGATATTTGCCTCATCAATTATCCGTTGGAGTAATTGTTAACGTGTATCGATGTCAACACTGTAGACTGGCTATTTTAGGTGACTCCAAGGAAAAAAGTTAAAGGATTTAGATTTAGATCAGATGACCTTCAGGAACAATCCATTTTTGGGATACTTGTATTAACTTTAATTTTGTCAACAAACAAGTGATGGTCAACTGGTAATGGACTGTATTTTGCGAATTTTCTAGTACACTTTCAAAACTTTGATCTCTTATAGTTCTGTAACGAAGTCAAATAGGACCTAGATTCATACCAGGAATTTTTGGTTGTTACACTCACTGCAAACCACCCTGTATAGTGTACTTTCATTAGCGTTTTATTGGTCGCTTGGGTTTTTAGGCCAAACAGAACAGTGTATGTCTTTTCCTTCTTTATTAGAGCAATAAACTGATGATTTACTAAATTAAAAACAACAGCCAATAATTCTAATAGTGCACAATTAACGAAGCGAATCAGATTGGCTCTTATCTTGGTAGCTAGGGCGCATCATCATCGTTGTTATCAGCATTGAAATAAGCTTTCCGTCAATGGATGTACTGTAACATGGGAAAACATGTCGAAAGAGCGCGTCGCTCGGAAACACTCAGGAAAAGGGTTTCTAAATTAACCTCAAACCTTCATTCCAACCGCTCAAGAAACACGATCGAGAGCGGCAGTCGACAAACAATTGAAAACTCATAAAAGAAACGTCTCTTTTCCAAAAATGAACAAAACTTCTTCTTTCAGCAACCCCCCCCCCCTTCCTCCTTTCCACAAACATACACCCAAACAACATATCCCTGTTTTCCGTAGGAGCCGGGGGTAGAACACGCCTGTGTCAAAAGGCTTTGAACTTCCACGCCAACTGCTCCTCCCTGCCAGTTTCTTTTTTTTCCTACCCCAGGCTCGTTTATTTCTCTCTCCCGCTTGCCATCATCTTTAATAACCCCCAATACGCCGACCCAATCTCTCCATGCGCCTGGTGGTGGGAGGAATAACAAAAACGGAAGGTGGTTGTCGGAAGAGGAAAGCTATGTAAGGGTGGTGGAGGCAAAGAGAAAAGGCAGCGGGGAGAGTGGAGGAGGAGGGGGTAATGTTGTTGAAGGGAAGGGATGAAAAGGATGGCGGCACTTCCGGAAAGAGGGAGCCCGTTGCCTGGTAACGGCATTCACGCTCCGTCTGGCGATAGCGACAGACCAAGCATAAGGGGCCGGAGTGAGTCACGCAGAAATCTCGCTGGTGATGTCATTGCACGAGAACAACTAATGGCGAAGACAGGGCACGCGAAATGGGGGGAAATAGGCAGATCAAAAGAAAAGTAAGAAAGAAAAGGGAAAACGGCTTAGAATTCCGAGGAAACGGGTGAGCGAAGATGATAAAAAGCTGAAAAAGAAAACATTATTTCTTCAATTTTTTTTTGTTAATTTTAGGAATGAAAAGAAAAATATTAGGAGCATAGAATGAATGCATCATGTAAAATAGGAAATTAAAAGATTGAAATGAAAAAAAAATGAAGGATTGAGAATGGCAACACTGAAAAACAAAATTTTAGTTTCCGTGAACATTGCCAAAGTAGTAATCCCATGAAACGACTTTCTTTAGTGAAAACTCCTGTAACGCTAGGAGCCCTTAGGAACCATAAAAGGGTGAATTTTGAACAGTTGACCGAAAAAAACTACAATGACATTCATTATAAAAGTGGCTGAAGCCCACCAGCAAGACGTCGGTGAATTACTTTCTTGAATATTTTAACAGAATACGAATTAGGTTCTTCTCCTTTCGCTTTGGAACTCTGACTTTTTAGATTGCTATGTATTTTTTTGGAGGGGGGGTCCTTATAATTTCAATCCTCATACAATAAATAATCATAAAAAGTACACAAACCTGCAATAATGGAATGGACAGTACACAAAAGAGGAAAAGATTTTTCTTGACATTTTAATATCTTGTTGGATTTTCGCGTGCTGAAATTGCGCATGCCACCTTTCGGATCCATTCTTGCTGCAAGAATCTAGCTATGTCACATTCTCATAGACACATTTTCAATTCTTTTAAAATTTTACATCATATTTTCATTTACTTTCTCCCTCACTTTTCAAATACTCTAGACCATTTTCATTCGCCTCTTCTCGTGCTTGCTTGTACACGTACAAATAAGGTGAGTAGAGATAAAGTAGTACCCATTCATTTTGAGGACTGTGCTAAAGTATGTTTTACTTCATCGATACAGATGGGCCCATCTCATTAAGTTACTATAGTAGCCAGGGGATTTCGAACATGACTCTTTAGTCCTCCAACTTAGTTAGTTGAATAAAGAATACATAAAGTTTGAAAGAATAATGTTTACTAATTACGTCACATACATTATCATTTATCGGCCAAATGCCGACTTTCATTTTGTATGCATTTCTGAAGCTTCTCCCTGAAGTTCTGCATTACTCGGTCATTTCTGGTGCTATTGCCGCAATTTTTTGGCAGAAGGCAGCTTTCAGTTTTTCTAGTGTTCCCGACTTTCGTTTGCACACTTGAGCCTTCAGGTACTCCTGGTGAAAGAAATTGGAAGATGCTAGATTGGCGGAGCGTGCTCGCCTTTGGTAAACACTATTCTTCCAAACTATGAAATAAAATTTTCAATATCGTCTATCACTGCTTTATTATTCAAATTTGAAAATAGGGAGATATTTCTGACGCATCCAATATTTAGGAGAAAAGAGGTTGTTTTCAACGCACACTTTTAATAATTTTGTATCTCTTGTAGTAAAGATTTGAAATAAAAATTGTTCTCAGACAACAATGGTCAGGTGACTTTTCAGTGCCGTCGCCTGTCTTTTTCGTCGGATTGTATCGCGTGCTTCAAACAGGCGATCGGCCTCGGTGGCTCAGTGCTTGCATGATCGTCTCTGATGCCCGAGGACACAGGTTCGATCCCAGCCGAAGACAACGAGGAATTTTTTTTCAGGGAAGTAAAGCCGTTGGCCCCGCACTTCCTTCGGAAGGGAAGTAAAGCAACGCCTCCTATAAAGAAAGCCTCGGCACTGAAACGTCATACATTGTTACATCATCATATTTCGTCCTTTGTTTTTTAGCTCTAAATTTGGTCGACTTATGATGATGTAACAATGTATGACGTTTCAGTGCCGAGGCTTTCTTTATAGGAGGCGTTGAGTAAAGCCGTTGGTCCCGTGTAGTCGTTTGCCGGCTGTACGTTAAAAACCCTTGCCAGGCAAAATTTGCAGCCCCTATAACGCCGTCCAGATATGACTAAAGTAGTTGAAAGGGAAGTTAATACCAACCAAACCAAGTAATCAAATAGGCTACAACAATGTTTAGATGTGTAACAATAGAGGAAGTATTCATTCATACTCGTATCAACAATAATCATCCCTTGGTTGCCCCATATGCCGTATTCACCCGACCTGGCCCCAAGCGACTTCTTCCTTTTCCCTCGCCTGAAAAACCCGCTTCGTGAACGAGATTTCCAAAACGACGACGAGCTCATCTTTGAGGCGGAGCAGTTCCTCAACAGCCTAAAGGAGGACTTCTATAAAAGTGGCATCCAGCAAGTCGTCCATCGTTGAGAAAGTGTGCCCCTTTGAGGTGCATATGTGGAGAAGGGCTGACGCCATCACCGTGCAGCGCCCCCCCCCCCCATCTCTAAGTCTTCCGGCTGATTGTAATGACTTATAACTGCCCCTCGAATATTACTATGAAATTTGGACCAAATTTTCCCAGTAGGTTCGGAGTTGTGGGGGTGGCAGTCGCTTGGTCTTTACAACTGTGGCAACATATGGTATGTGATGATAAAGGAAAGAAGATAGAGCTCTTTTATACACTCGCATCCCAAAAGTCATGGGATAGCACCTAATAACGTGTGGGACCTCCTCTAACCCGGTGAAGTGCCACAGTGCGAGGTGGCATTGATTCCACAAGTCGGTGGAAACATCTGAAGACACTGCCAACCATTCCGACTGGAGAGCTTCCCACAATTGCCCATTATGGAGCCACCACCGGCTTGCACAGTGCATGCTTGACAACTTGGGTCCATGGCCTCATGGGGTCTGCGCCACACTCGAGCCTTACCATCACCTCGTATTAGCTGGAATCCAGACTCATCAGACAGGTCACACGTTTCCAGTTGTCAAGTGACCAGTCGATGTGTTCATGGGCCCAGGAGAGACGTTGCTGACTATGTCTTGTTGTTATCAATGGCACCCTCGTGGGTCTTCTGCTTCCATAGCCCATGTACACCAGATTCCGTTGCACAATTCGCATCGATACAGCTCTGGTATCACCCTGGTTAAAATCTGATGTCATCTGGCGTAGTGTCAGTTGTCTGTTAGCGGTGACCATCCTACTCAGACGCCGTTGGTCCCGTTCATTGAGAAGGTGTGGTCGACCACTGCGTTGTCCATGGTGGGAATTAATGCCATCAAGTTGGTACTCTCGGTAACTCTTGAAACTGTGGACCGTGGGATGTTGAATTCTTGAGCCACCTCCGATATTGAATGACCCATACGTCGTGCTCCACATACCAGGCCACGTTCGAACTCGAATAGCTCTCGTCGTGTAGCCACTGTCACACTGACCTCTTACTCATGACAGTGCAACTAAACCTGCTGACACTGATTTCCACATTTATACTGTTTGCACATGATACAACTGCCACTTGAAAAATAGTCCACTGCTATCCCATGACTTTTGGCATATGAGTGTTTGTTCGAGAAAATCAATCAGAGAACGACTCTCTCTCTCTTCCTCTGATTTGTTCTGTTTTTTCTGCTGCTCTAGCGATCGTGGTGATTTCCATCATCTCGGGCACACGAAATCTCGCTGATTTCAAAGAATGTTTTCTTCCAACTCCAATGAGTTCCTTAGGCAAGGAATCTTTCGCTCGTGATAATAGGAACCATCCGATTCTCCAAAACTCCTTGATTTCTTTGGAGATCAAATTGTCTTCAACCAGATGCAAGGGTCTCAAGTTATTCCATGTAAAACACTCATACTTATTGACCCCATCACCACCAAAATAAAAGTGGTGGAACGATACGCCCACAGAGTAAACAGAGCGATCATGCAGCATTAGATGTGTTAGCCAGCTGCGTCGCCACCGGAAACTCTCGCGTGGCCATCTTTTGGTGGGACTCCGATCGCAAATTCCACGTTACTTTCCATGTGTTTAGGCACGTATTTGAGGGTAGGGAACGGTTTTTTTCTACTTTAGCTACCGTGGAATGAGTGAACAACATGCCAAACTACTGCGTGGCATACGGATGTAACATGAGAACAGCAAAAGACAGCGGGTTATCTTTTCACAGATAAAATAAAAGAGAATTGTAAGTCATCGTGCGTTATATGGCTCAATCGTGGGTCGTTTCTATGCCCAAATCGCTGCAAATTATATCACCAGCCTTTCTTTGTGTCCCCAACATTAAAAATGTTTTGTTTTCTAAAAAATGTTTGTTTGATAAAAATATCATAGAATTTCAGTCATTTTTCAGCAGTATTATCAAAATTTATCATCAACCTGGTAAATGCTTTCAAAAGGTTCACTTTTAGATAAATAATTAAATATATACTGGAGATGACCTCCAAACATGATGTAATAATTTTTTATCGAAAAATAGAAGGAAAAATTTTGGTAATCATTATTTTGCCCACTTCCTGACTACCTACAGCTCTGCAACTTTCCCCAACGGCGTCTTATAGATGATAATGCATGTTTCAATCTTTAATTTCACTAGTCTTTCATTTATTCATAAGTTATTTAATATTTAAATTTAATATATATTATATACAGTACGTAACGACTAACTGTATTGTTGTTTATTGTTATCGTTGCTAATTTGATCATCAGTGCTAGCGAAGTTGTTGATTGTGGTGAGCATTGTTTATGATTAGGACAGCATAAAGTATTTTATATAAACGTTTACCCCATATCAGACGGCAGATTTCCAAGGTTTTTTGGTTTTTGTAGATATCAAATAAAAAGCTTTTTTTTTATAAATAAAGACTAAAAAGAATAAAATAAAATATATAAAATACAAATTTTAAAGCACACACTTTCACCTTAAAAAGTTCAGAAAAAAATAAAAAATTGAATTAAAAAAAAAAAAGGTAAAATTGTGGTGGCGCGTTCAATATTAAATTTTAAAAATAAAATACTACATAATAAACGCGCCACCACATTTTTACCTTTTTTTTAAATTCGATTTTTTTCCTTTTTTCTGAACTTTTTAAGGTGAAAGTGTGTGCTTTAAAATTTTTATTTTATATATTTTATTTTATTTTAAATTAAGTTGAAATTGAGAAAATGTAAGGCCATGTAGCAGTTGAACATTAATTTTTATTTCCTATGAAATTGATGAATGTTACCTAAAAAATCACTTTTTTGTGCATCAATGAAACAAAGTTTTGGGAAAATATAAAAATTTCACATGAAAATCAACGTATACCATGTAAAAAGCGGATTATTCGCTATTTTGAGTATGGCTTCTACAGTGTAAAACGCGGCATCGTCCCACCACAAGATGGCTGCTAAGAGGCGACGCGCTTTTGAGGCCGTAAGCACTCTGTTTACTCTGTGGATACGCCCATCACGGTTGGAACGATGCTCTCAAGTAAAAGGTGTTCCCTGGCATTCCCCATACCCAAAACCCGCCTCACCGACTGGAACAGTGTAGCATGATTCGTCACTCGATAAAATTTTTTTCTACTTTACCACAGTCCAATGTCGGCGTTCCAAACACCACTGGAGTCTGGCAGTCTTGTTGTTTGGCGAGATGTTTGGCTTTGGTGCGGCTACATCTGAATACAGTTTCTTCTACAACTGTTGTAATGAACACTGAATTTGGTTCGGCTATTTGCCGTTTCAGAGGAGTTAGCTGCACAAAATTGGTCACATACGTACATACATACGTACAGACGGAAAAATTTTTATTCAAAATTTCAACATATCTTTACGAATCATGAGTTTTTAAGTCGATTTCAGAAAAAAAAATTTGAGTTTCTGAAACGAACTCCTTTTGATGACCGTGTTGTCTGTTGGAACTCTTTTGGTGACTTGGAGTGCTTTCAAGACCCGTCGGTCGCGTTCAGTAAATTATAGGGATCGTCTGACGTAGGACGTGCGAGTTCCGATGCCTGTAGTGTGTGTGTGTTCCATTTCTTCACGACATCACCGAAAATTGAACGTGCTGTGATAATTTTCTCGAAATTTCACGAAGAGACATGTCGGCCATGTGGCATCGGATTATTACTCCTTTGTCAGTAGTCACTAAGTTCCCTTCGTTAAACCGTTCTATTCCACTTACGACGACGTGTAAGCTATCACATTAACACTATAAAATTACATCAGCTGTTGAGGTGTCCAGTCCATTCCATTATTGTAAGGTAGCGTACATCCTAATCCAAACTCAAAATTTATTGAACTACATGTTTATATCGGACTGAGAGGGCTATTCTTAGGAGTTCCAGAGATCGTGCGATAATAAGGGCTATTAATTGAAAAACATTTTTGCAAGCACAAAGCTTGGTGAAAACGAGACGTTTTTCTATAATAATTATTGATACGCACAATTATTGAACTATCGATATTATTTTCCTTTAAGACTTGTTCACGAAAATTGTGAGCGATGGAAACTGGAAGGTGGGGGAAGAGGGAAACGGAATCATGAGAAATTAAAAAGCAATTTTCGGAAATGTCAACATCTTTCAATTTCAGAATCAAATTGATGCTATTTCTAACAGAAGTCTTGGATATGAAATAGGAAGGAAGATTAATATTAGAAATCAAGGGATTCATCTGTCTTCCTGGCTTATGGTTTTTGGCAAGCCGTATAATTTTGGTATATACTGAGGTCCTTGAGCGTTATCGGATTAATTACTTCAGAACTTAATTTTAAAGTTGATTTAATATCCCATTGATACACACTCAGAAATTAAGTAGGTCGTCGCGCAGCATGGGAAATTTTAAACAGTTCTCGAAGACTGACATCCGGAAACAGAACTTGATGAAAATGTAGCAATTCTGGACTTTCCTCTTTCCAACTATGTACACTGAGTGACCACTTTAAAGTAACGGGACCTATTTTAACTTAGGTGCGTCCATATGCAATTCTTAGTGACGTTGCAGAAACGTATAGTGGATAAAAAACATGTCTGCAGAATAATTAGCATAAGATGGATAAAATAAAGGATCTGAACGACATCAACGAATGAACGTTCCACTATTTCGGAAATAACGAATATCCTCTGCTTTTCAGAAACTGGGTTCTATAACAAAACTTCCAGCGACAAATGCTTTTTGGTTTTTTCCAGGGTTGAAAGATGCATAAGGATCGTTCAAAAATAATGCAACACAATTTATTTATCTGAAAGTGGAGAACATATAACTTTGCAACTCGGGCTACAACCGCCAGTTCTACTATTTTTCCGCTTCTTTGGTTTTAGGCCAGCGTTCCGGAAGAGCATGTATTCCTCCTCGTTACCACTCTTGGTTCTGCCCATTCCATGCGTAGACTTCATTTGCTTCGCCCATCGAATTACACAAACGCTTACGGATATTCCCGACACTTTCTCCCTCGGAAACGAGAAATTCGATCGTGGCACGCTGTTTAAACGTGCATCACTGACCGAATTTTTTAACACTCGTATCGTGCTGCTATCTATCTGTCAATGGGACTTGCAACTTCGCACAACAGAAGCGAAAAGTCAAACTAAGACTCCTGAAAATTTCAGCCGCGTAGCATTGTTCATGTCGTAGAAATAGATTATGTACGCTCCTGGTAAAAAAAAAAAAAAAAAAAAAAGAGCCTGACAAATATCCTCTGCTGCAACAACGGTAGATCACATCTCAGTATAACACAAGTAAACAAGATACTTATCCGAAAGCACAATTCGTCGGACCTTATACCGGATTTGATAACAGGAATCCTTCTGGCGTGCCTTTGCTGTCATAGAAAAACAGGATATCACTACTAATGTGGAGCTAGCAGCATCAAAATTGGGCACTTGATAAATGGGAAATTATGGGGGGAAAGAGTCCTACAGGCGAGGGACATGGAATAATGAATTGGGGTTGAAGCCATTTTATCCTTGGTCCCCTAAGAACACTGGAAAAGCCTCTTAATCGAGTTATAATTGAATTTTAATTTACGAAGCATCAAGAGAATGTCGATTTCAAATAATCAATCATTTGACATTAAAAATAAACTTGTTCGCATTCCTAAGTGGTGCTTGAGCAATTTGTCCACTACAAATAGAAACCACTAAATGGTGGATGAAAAAAATGTCATTAGAGGACTCATTGAACGAATTAATTGAAGTAGTCTAATATCGGTATTTCTAGACATGAAAATTAAATTTAAAAAATAGCAATTAATAACTTAAAGCCCTATAAATATCAAACCGATGCTCCACTTCAGTTTACACTCGGGTGAAATTGTCTACAGCAATTCTTTCTATGGTCGTGGTTATTCTTTGGCATGAGTGGTCAAGTGGCTGATTTTGTTTTATTGAAACATAGCCTATATAACCCGGAAAAAAACTAGCTGAGAATATGTGGTACTGCATTGTCAGAAGGATAGTAATTAAAAGCATGGTTACTGTCGATCGTTCTGTTGCCAATTCTTTTTCGATTTTTTTTTTATTTTGACTTCAAATTCGAATAGAGCATCAAAAAGTAAGTAAAAGTCATAATTGGTCAATATGGCCAAAATGACGGTTAAAGTTAATTATTTTGGTTCGGCTCGAAGGTCTATTGGCGTCACATTAAGATAAGCTTACCAGACGTCCGTATTTAGTACGGACAGTTTGTATTTTCAACCCCCTTTTCCGTACTAATTAGCGCGTCTGTATTTATCTGTACTCGTGCGCTTCAAAAAAATGGAATATTCAGCTGGGTAGTGATCCGTGTTGTAAAATAGTCTCATATTAACTGTGATTAAATTGGTCAAATGAAACAAAAACTTTATTTCTAAACGTATAATGGATAAAGTTTAATTCTGTACAAAAAGTAAAACAATTCATCAAAAATCAACAAACTTATGAGATTTTTCATCACTTCAAAATAATGGAATACTGACAGCACTGCATCAAAATAATGGAATATTAATACAAATAATAAAAAAAGAATATAACAAAGAGCAAAACTATACTTGGTAGGGACACTATTGGAATCAATGACAGCGCAAATTCGTTTTGGAAGAGAATGAATCAGTTGTCGACATCAGTGTTCGACCAAACCTTCTGTTTCAGTTCTTGAATTGTGAGCGATGCCAGTTTTCGTTTCATGATTTTCCATAGACCTGCTATGGAATTCAAGTCTGGGGAGTTAGGAGGCCAAGGCTTTGTGTGAATATTCTGTTCCTGTAGCCAGTTTTTATTTGAGCGCGATGTGTGAGTTAGGGCTTTATCTTACTGAAAGAGAAAGTCTGTCTCCTTATAAATTTTCGGATGATGAGACAAGAAACGCATCCAGTATTTCCTGTAGGCCAATGAATTAATCGTTCCTCTGACGATTACAAGCTCTCCCGAACCCAAGGATCTCATGCAGCACCACACGATGATGCTGCTTGGAAACTTGACGTTTTTGTTCATAGTGCGGGGATAGTGTGTCTCTTCTTTAGTTCGCCATACTCTGACTCCTTGGTCACCGAACATAGACAGAATCGAGATTCATCGCTGAAGATGACATTGTTGAAGTTCTCAGGAGTCCAATTGGCTTGAACTTTACACAACTTGAGTCGTTCTTTGTGTTGAGTTTTTCAAAATAGGTGTCTTGTTTGGCACACAGCTGTTCATTCCAAATTCAGATAAGCGCCGGAGTGCTGTACTTAGGGATACATCATTTCCATCCTTACGCCACAATGTGTTAATAACTTTTGATGATTTGAATCGATTATTAGGTAAAATTTTGCGCACCCATCTATCTTCAAGTGTCGTTGTTCGTCTCTACTTGTTTAAAATCCATAGCCGAAATTTGCTTTTTTCAAAACTTTGGAAACAGCAATTTATGAGCAATATACTGTATCATCAATATATCTTCGTTTGCGACCTGATTTGTGCAATTGGATTATCAGCTTACGCTGGATTAATGACAGATATTTTTTGGGTGACATTTCTCAATAGATCGCGAATTGAAATTCTTTAGCAGCCAAGGAAGTATGTGAATGATAGTATAAAGAACAAAAAGTATTCTAGCTTTGGAAAACCAAATATGAAATATCCCATTCCAGACTATGTAAATCGTAATATTCCATTATTTTGACGCGGTGCAGTCAGTATTCCATTATTTTGAAGTGATGAAAAATCTCATAACTTTGTTGATTTTTGATAAATGTTTTACTTTTTATATAGAATAAAAATTTATCCAGTATATGCTTAGAAATAAAATTTTTGTTTCATTTGACCAATTTATTCACACATAATATGAGACTATTTTACAACATGCTCACTACCCAAATGAATATTCCATTTTTTTGAAGCGCACGAGTACTTGTTGTCCGTCTTGTCCGTCTTGCCCGTACTTTCCACAGCAACGATTTGCTTGCTCGCAAAGGTCAGCGCAATGAATAACTTCAGCGGTTCAGCGCCATCGTGCGGACCATTTCTCGTTAAGTAAGTCGCTTATTCATCGTTAGCTTAATGCAGCAGATTGCTTATCTGGGGATGTGGAATCAATTGTCAACAAGATATACCTTTATGTTTATATTTTCACACAGAGGGTGGAATCATTTGATCCGAATATCACTTGATTTGAATATCAACGCCTTCTTGGATGTAGTAATACGAGATGCTTGGCAATGCTAGGAGCTATAGAGAGGATCTTGGCAATATTCTCCGTTTTGAAGAGTCATTTTTTATCGCTAAATAGATGCTCAACATTGCTCGAAGAGTTTTTTTGAAAATCCAACTGCAGAGATATGGTTGTATTTCCTACACAACCAAGCTGCTATGTTTCATGGCAACTGTCAAAAAGATTGAAAGTCAGACTACATTGGTTGAAGATCTGAGGAATTGAAGAGCCTTCTGGGTCAAATGTCAGGAAAGGTTAGAACAAAAATTCGTTCCACTCATTATTCGTCATAAGTTGCGAGATTAGTAAGAAGCAGGTGAAATAAATGAAAAAGAGACAGAAAAAAAAACACTTTTGCATTCTATAGTACACGTGTAACGCATTTGCAGCGTCGGTCTGCTCACTTTGAAGATTTTGAAAAATTTTCTTGGGTGAATTTAAAAATAGTCCCTTCCTGGGACAACGTAGAAAATAATTTCACTTATGCAAATGAAATCTTCCCAGGGAAAATTGTTGAAGCCGATCTTTCTGATAAGCTAACTTACAGTGAAACAGTTTTTGTCACCTGCTAAGCTGGAAGAATAGAACTCGTAAAACATTTCTGTGGATCAAAAAATGGGTGCAAATATTTCAACATTTCAAAGCAAATGATGTACCTGCTATAAATTTGCAGCTACTGCTCGAGTTTACATTCAGCCTTCCCGGCACAAATGCACATGTGGAACGACCTTTCTCACAGGTAAACAATGTTTGGACACCTGCGAAATTGCAGCTGAAAGTGAGCACTTTGAGAGATATTTTATGATATGCTTCTTGAGAATAACAAGTTGTTAAAAGTTATTCATGGATCTGCAAAATATTCAAAATAGTTACAAATATTAAATATTTAAAAATCATGCGCAATATCATCTTCTATGCCTGTGCTTGCTGGAAGTCCGTACTTGGCATCTTGAAAATCTGGTGAAGCTTACGCATTGACCAAGAAATGGAACCTGCTTTCCTTATCCGTTTTCATAGGAGACGACTATCGAATGGCAGGGCTCCATCTTCTTAGAAAATCAGGTTCTCCATTGCTTAATCTGAAATATCTCACATTCGTAATTGTATTGTAAAAAAAACAGCTCAATAATTTAATTTCGGACTGTTAAGGACGAAATAAACCAAGACTTTGTATACCCTTTAAAATTAATAATTCAAGAGATAAAATTAGATAAATTAAAAGTTAAAAATAGGCCCCACCCAGCCAAAGCTACTCATATCATTAGAATGCCAACTATATACCGCAAGAACTTGTCCAAATGACGGAACATGTAGAAATCGGTTGGGGCCAAGTCTGGTGAATAAGCAAGATGTGGGAGAACCTCGTACCCCAAAGCATTAATTTTTACATGTGGAAGATCACCATATTCTACATTTACGGTGATTCACTATTCAATGAATATTGCCACGTCCGAAAAAAATGAACGGGCTGAAGGTAATTTTCATCTTCAGAAATGCTTCAGAAAATATGGTTGTAATGAACACTCAAAGGCGTATCATTCGGTTGGATATTATGTGAGATATATGCAAACTTCCGCAATAATGAGAGCTAAGGCTATTTGGTACCTTAATGAGAGCAATGACGCCACCCTAATACCTGTGCTTGCTCAAGGTATAAAATATCTAAATTGGCTCCTGTATGCTCTCTGCTTTATGGTAGTCAGGTTTATGAAACTCGAGTTCACAGTGTCTGGTCACAACTTTAGCAGAGAACAATGTTCAATGTTGTACTTGTAAATTAGTTTCTATGCAAATTCCATAAACCTGAATGTTTTAGATGCACTTATTGCTCATGGCAGTACAATCAGCGGCGGAAAATTTATCATGACGCAAGTGCTTGAGTTATCGTCTGGAATTTCGTGAACGACTGATACACGCGATCGCCTTTACTGGAATCTCAAAGCAGACGATACAGCGAATGTCATTTTGGGAATCTTTTTTTCACGGTTTTTTCTGCGATATTCTTAAATTTAATTTCTAAATGGAAAGGCTGACATTTTATACAGCTTGCATCGCTCCTTGTTATATATGAAAACACAGGAGTAGCCTATTTAAAGTTAGTTTTTTCTTTTTTTTTTCATTTTATTAATTCCATCTATTTTAAGTAAATTTCCCTCCAATTTCAATAGACTAAGAAACTCCCAAAACAGCCTAATGGTGGTAATATTGCAGCATCAATCTTGGCCAATTTAAAATGGACACAGAGCAAATTAAGTTGTTTCTTGTTGTTGTTGTTTTTTGCGTTCTGCGATTAAAATCTCCATGTACTAGAATACAGTGTGCAACAAAAATAGTAGTCGTTTTTGCACCTGAAAATAAGAAACAATGTTTCTAAAAAGATACACTGAAGAGCCAAAACATTATGACTACCTACTCAATAACGCGTTGCGCCACCTTTGGCCTGCAAAACAGCTACAACTCACCTTTGTATGGATGTCAAAAGTTCTTGGTAGATGACTAGAGACAGGATGTACAAAATGTCTAAGCAGCGGTCACGCAAAGTCGAGATATTCGCACGTGGTGATGTTTGAGCTCTGAGCTGCCACTCCATGACATCCCAAATGTGCATCCCTTTATCGGATTAAGATCCGGCGAGTTAGGTGGCCAGGACATTAATTGAAATTCATCCTTTTGCTTCTCGAACCACTCCAACACAATTCTAGCCTTGTGACATGGGGCGTTGTCCTGCTGGAAGATTCCATTTCCAGTTGGGAGGACAGACGCCATGTAAGGGTGCAACTGGTCCGCAATGATGTTCAGATAGTCCTCAGCTTTTATGGTCCGTTCTACCACAACTATGGGTCCCAGAGCCGCCCATGAGAACGTCCCCCAAAGCATAATACCGCCACCACCAGCTTATGTATGTCCTGCTGTACAGGGGAGGGAGCAACTGTTCGCCTGGAAGTCGGCGTACCCTGACACGACCATCGACGTGATGAATAAGAAATCGTGATTCATCCGACCAGGCAACTCTCTTCCACTTATCCATGGTCCAGTCTCGATGTTCCGGGTCAACTGTAGGCGTGACGCTTGGTCAACAGAGGCACACGAGTGGGACGTCTGCTGCGCAGACCCATATCCAACAGTGTCCGCTGAACTGTGTGTTCCGAAACTATTGCACTTGGACCTGCATTGTATTGGGCTGTCAGCTGAGCCACTGTCTGGCGCCGATCTTGCTTCACCTTGGCGTATACTGCTGGTTTCACCGTCATTTATTCACTTTGCATAAATACTAACAACGGCAGATCGTGAACAACCTACCAGTCGTGCAGTTTTGGAGATACTCGTTCCGAGTCTTCGGGCCATTACAATCTGCCCTCTATCAAATTCGCTTAGTTCAGCAGCCTTTCCCATCACTCGCAAAATTAAGTGCAAGACTGATTCCTTACCACCTCCAGCAGCAGTTAAATACCATTCCCACTTAATTACGTGCCCGCCACGTGATCCAGACGACTTCATTTACCAATGTGGTGATGGTCATAATGTTTTGGCTCTTCAGTGTATATCCTAAAGTGATTCGTTACCGATTTATAAGTATCTACGTGTTTACTTAGGTCGCTACATTAACAATCATTTATTTTCAGTCAGGTTAAATGAGTAACATTGAAAACGCATTCAGGAATCAATACATACAATAATAGCAAGCGTTCAAAATGATCTCTACGAGCGGCAATGCATTGCTGAACTCGTCGGATCCAAGACTGCTTCACACGCTCTCAGAATTTCCGGTGTGCTCCTCTTTATGTTGAAAATCCTCAATATCATGAATAAGAATCGAATAAACAATAGATGTCCCCATATATAAAAATCTATAGAATTTAGATGGGGAGATCTAGCAGGCCATGCTATACGAATAACGTCATGGGGCCATAATTCTTCAAGGAATTATTTTAAGAGAATGTTTTTAAATAAACTTTCTCCTTATATTTATTTGTAGAAACCGAATATGTATACCAGCTGGGATATGTAATTAGTTCTATATACTCAACTTTTCCAAAAAATAGTAGCTTGAAAAAACAATACGGATTTCCTCTTCAAATAATATTCTTAACGCTAAGAAATAAAAGCAGCGAAAGCTCAATCTCGTCATTAAATTCTCCACTGAGTAAATGAGGCGAATAAAAAAAAATTCTTCTCATGAACAAATATCACCCCCCCCCCCCTCCAATCTCTCTTCCTCTGTCATTCGTTTCTGGTGTTCCTCGAAATGTACGAGGGAAGCGGCGCAAAGCACTCTTTAGAAAGTAGCGGGAGATTTTAACGATAAAAGCGAAAATTTCCCCCCACAGAGCGAAACGCCATGCATCTAATCAGCGCCTGATTCACAAACACACCGATTTTTTTGTCCTGTCTTCCCCGAGGGCTAAAAAACTCCTCCCCCGAAGGATTTACGTTCGCTTCTTCAGAGAAGAAGAAAAAATTATCGACTTTCTTCGACTGATCATTTATACAGAAAAGAAATATCTTTTTCCGATTCAAAGAAAAAAGCAAGGAACATTTGCAAGGAAACGTTTTGCACGGTTCATTTCACCAATTATAAATAACGAAGAACCGAACCAGCGGATATCCTTCATATGGTTTATTAAATAGTTGCAATGTTGTATTTTTTGTTGGTTGCTTTTTTATGGGCTGACATTTTTCATGCGTTTAACAAAGGAGGGGCGTTTGAAACATTTTCGTTCATTATACAAATACTCAACAAATTAATTTCAAAATGGTTTTATTTTTCAACATAATCTTCTCAATACACAAATGCACTTAGTCCATCGGTATTCCAACATGATTATTTCCTCCGAGTCTTCGAGATCCTCAAAAATGGCCTAAGCACCCGCAGTAACCTCTTTATCGATGGAAAATTTTCTTCCAGCCAAAACCTTTTTGAGCGTAGGAAACTGGAAGAAATCTGATACGGCCAAATCTGATGAATAGGGAGCATAAGGTACCAGTTCAAGGACTTTTGCCAACGCAATTGCCGAAGTGTGAACAGGTGAAATTGTCTTGATGAAACAACACTTTCTTCTTTGTCATTCCGGATCTTTTTTAACTGATTTTGTCATTCAACTGTTGACGTTGATCAGGATAATAATTCCCAGTTTTGGTTGGTCTTTTGAAAGAAATTCAATCAATAGTATCCCTTGGAATCGCAAAAGACTGGCGTTATGATCTTGCAGCTGTCGTTATCTTTGCCTTCTTTGAAGGAAGAGAGTTTCTGTGTTTCCACTGTTTGGACTGTTCTTTTGTTTCTGGAATATAATGGTGAATCCACGGCTCATCTATTATCTCTATTTCGTCAAAAATTCGATTTGATTTTTCTTGAAATGCTCCAAACAATCATTCGAAATTTGATATCGAACAGTTTTTGCTCTAGTGTCAACAAACGCGGTACCCAAATTGCAGAGACCTTAGACATGCCCAAATCTTGACTTAAAATAGGATACAACCGTTCTCTTGAAATGCATTTCGATTCGGCGATCTTGCAACACCAAATTATGGACTTTTTCAATCAGTTCTTCAGATATTGCTGTTGATGGACGTCCACTGCGATTGTCGTCTTCCATTCTCTCTCTCTCTCTCTCGTCAATTGAGTGAGTACGAAGAGAGTTTCAGTGAGTTTCTGAGAGTTTCTCCTAAAGTTTAACAAAAGACGTCTTAAACCGGCAGATTCAAACGCCACCTAAGGGTAGGCCGAGAACTTTCCAAAGACCTCTTATAATGTGTTTTCAAAAGGTTTAGTATAGAGTAAATCATCTTTTTTAGCACATTTTCGTAGAAAATTAGTGCTTATGTGATCGGTTTGTCCAGCTGTCCGTCCGTCCGTCTGTAGACACAATTCCCACAATTCATTGCATTGCAATAGAAAAAGTGCATGTATTGAATTGCTGAAAGACACGAATTATCCACCCATTCGGAAAAATGCGTGTTGAGAACATGGGTTCGGCTCTGCGCGTGCTCTAAATGTTAATCAGATGGTGCGCGTGCAGGATGCACGTGTTGACGATTACTGAAAGGGCAGATCGGTCTCTAAATCAAAAGAATTTTTTTATTCCTAGGGAGCTTAGTATTTATTACGATAACTTGAAAACGAATTAACTTTTTCACAGTCTGTTTTCACCAATCCATTAATATGGGACAGAGCACGAACAAGTACGAACGTGAGATAGCCGGAATAGGTACGTGTTCTAATGGCACGTGCTTTAATGGTACCATTATAATACCACCTTAAAAATTTCCTATAACCAGACATGGCATGTAATATATCAAACAAATGGTCACAAAATGTCATCACCGAATACATAAGAGTAACTAGTGATAGCAGATATGGGTCTAATGGCACGTGTACGTGCAAGGATGTCTCATGAATGAATATAACGCATAAATAATGTTAGTGTGAATTGTTTAGTAGTGCGTGTTTTAATGGTACAACATGGAACTTTCAATGCTAAGATATGGCATGTAATATATCAAACAACTCGTAACAACGTTCCATGCGTGAATATAACGAGAAAATAATAATGGGAATTGGTTTTGTAGCACGTGCCCTAATGGTACAATATAGTATTGTTAGAACTTTCAATGCTAAGATATGGCGTGTAATATATCAACCAACTCCTTACGAGTTGTTAGATCTATTGTTATCCATAGCTTATTTGTATCAAGAGCATAATACTGTTATGCTTAATGGTATCTAAAACTTATTACTGTTATACATATTGCTAATTAATAGTAGTTAATCGCTTGCTTCAATAGTAGATGATAACGTAGAAACAGTTTAGTAATTTAATATGAAAAAATAATAAATGCTTACACATAACGCTTCAGCAATTGAGGCTCATTTCGTTTAACATTATATGGGAATTCTTACAAATTAAAGAACTTTTATTTTTTAAATGTATGAGGAATAACTTCACTCTCCATTTACCTTTCAGTTCTTCGAGTTTATTCGTTTAAATTCTTTCTATACATTAGCTTAGAACTAAAGTGTTTTAAAATGTTGGTTAATTCTATATATCCATGTACGATGCTATAACACGTAAATGTGCTCCCTTTATCCGCTTTGGCGATAAAATCGTTCTTGTTTCAATAAATATCACAAATGCAAAGTATGACTAATAAAATTTTAGGACTGGCATTATTAGAAAATACAAATGCGAAAGAAATACCATTTTTAATGTAAGCATATACGCACGATCATAAAGCTTCTGGTTGTCTCTGTAGAAGTAGGCCTAGGAATAATATGTCAATTCTGTATAATCAAGTTTGAGTCAAAAAGCTTCCCTACACTTGTAATAGTTGGGATTTCACTTTTGGAAACAACAAAATCATCGGGTGACAATCTGGCGAATAGAGAGGAGGATTATGGACTTTTTCGGTACAAAACTCCTTGACGGTGGTCGCACAATATGCCACTCGATAGATTACCCCAGTCCTTCTGGGATTCTTTTTAATGGTCTTTCCATTATTAAATAAAATTGAAATAGTGAAGAGGTACTTTTAAACAAGTGGCTCGTTTTGTCCTGAGAGGGGGGAAAAGATTCTGTTGGGGGGAGGGGGGTCAATAATATCCTTAAATGACTCCGAAATAGCTCATTTGAACCAAATAATGTACGAGGGTTATTCATAAAGTAAGGCCCGTTTTGCATTAAAAACAAAACTACTATATGTATTTTCAAAAATATTTCTTTACACGATTCTATGTAACTTTAACTATTTTTCACATAGTTTCTTAGTTTATTTAAGCACTTGTCATAGCGCTCAATGTACTTCTGCATGATCACTTCATAGAAGCTACCGCTGGTGAAAAAAATCACGCACTTTTCACTTGTTCATCGTCACTGAAATGCAGGTTGCCGTTGATCTCCTTTAGCTCCCGGAACAGGTGGTAGCCACTGGACGCGAGGTCCGGATTGTAAGGCGGGTGGGCAAAGTTGTTCCCAACAAAATATCCAGTCATGTTGAATTCTCTGGATTGTGTAAAGGTATTAGTCATGTGCAAAGGGCGCAAAATATCCTAGCTGTTGATGCGCTCATAAAACCTAACAATCAACCACCACTTGAATCCTACAGTCATTTCTTTTTTCTTTTTTTAATTAATATATCTTAATTGTGATATATCTTAGCACAGGTCAATTGTGATAAAAACATACGTCAAGGACAGTTTAAGGAACCCTCCGAGTTTAGTCATATCATTTGCATTTGCTATGAGTTGGCGAAACGAAAAAAATATAACAATGAACATTGTATAGAATTACCTGTATAAGAAGGGGGAGAACTAACTACAAATGAATAACATCCGAGATATGAAACGACAGCTATGCCTTCATTCTCTATAACAAGATTTAGACTGACCACAAAATTTTTCTAACATTAGAATAGGAAACTAAAAGGGGGAGGGAACGGCGTAAATGGCTCGGATCATTCTGATTGGTTGAGCTCAACAGAAGGAGCCAATCAAAAATGGCATGCAAAGAACACAAATCTTTCCGTCAGACCTTTGTAGTTTGTTGAATTCACTGGTTGGCCCTTTGCAACAAATTCTTCATGAATGGTTTCTTGCCAATCAAAGAAAAACAACCTTCTTCACACGAGGTTTTTGCAATAACTTAATATATATATATTTTTATGGTCGTGACGATTTTTTTCGGACCCATGCAGCAAATTGACGTTTACGGTTGTCGACCGTAAGCAAAGCCCCACCTTTCATAGCCAACTATAACCTTCGTAATCTTAGCCGCGTCAATGGGATCGTCACGTGTGCGTGCCCATGTCAACAGTAAGTAACTATCTATTCATTCTTGACGTATCGATTGCTATATGACATTCCATTCTCTTTGTATGCTTTACGGTCACTGTTTTAGCACGTGAATTCGACTTGAAGGAGTCCACGAAATATCCTGCAAAAGTTGCTACGGCCGAGATGAAATTTTGATGGTCATATTTTTGAAAACAGAATTTGAAAAAGTTAATCCGTTTTCAAGTTATCGTGCAAACGGCGGACGGACAGCCGGATAAACGTATAGACCAACCGTGCATTCTTGTAAGTAGCTTGTTGCTAAAGTTCCTAATAAGTAGTTGCTGGATTTATGCTCCAAAATTAAGTAATTAAATTAAGATTGAAAAACGAACGGGAAAAATTCCGCGATCTGAGCTCGAACCTTGAGCTCGTCGCTTCTAAACAAATCGCGCACGTGATAATCGCTTTGTCGAGGTTCAATAACTCAATTATTGTACTGCGTTGTGCAATAAAATAGACGTAAATTTGCAATGAATTTCCGTGTTGTTTATTAGTAATTTAAATTCTATTAGACTTTAAATTCTCGAATTTAATATTACTTCTTAGTTATATTAAAGCTCAAGTTCCTTCTTGGAATGAATTTCCTGGAGTGTCGTGGCTGTGTATTTGTGGGCTGGTTGTTGGTCGTTGTGTGATTTGTATCCATAGTGTTGTTGCAAGATTTGATTACTTTATTGCCATTAAAAGTTTAGAAGGAAAGGAATATTTAAATGATGAAATATTTGACAAACGTTATTTGACAAATACAGACAGAAAACGAAGAAAACAAATCTAAGTGCAGGACATTAGCGGAAATGTCATTTGTATCAAATTTAGGAATTTTTCAAATTTAGAAATCTTATTTGTCAAATCAAACCTATCAACTAGTCATTTTACCTAGTAAGTGAACTAGACAGATCTTTCTGATTCGTGAGGAAAGCGTTAGAAAATCAATTTAAGATAAAAGACGTAAGACAAAAATAGATGAGACACGCTTCGATTCATTTCGAAGAAACAACGAAACTTCGATCAATGGCTGTTGTTGCTATATACGATCTAATTAACCATAAGGAATAAAACAGATTGAAATAAAATCTTGTAAACATTCCAAGAAGGAGCTTTACATGTTACGCACAAGTAATTTAAATTTTAGTTGAAGCTCTTAATAAACATGGACATTTATTTAATTCCTTCTGCATTTGCATATAAGTAACTTCTCAACTTTCACGTTAAAATACAAACAAATCCTATTTGCTTTCTGGTAGCCATAGTAAGTCTCGTATAGCTATGCGATGCAGTACAACCGTTAGTGTAACATGAACAATTGAGACAGACGATAGTGTTTGAAAATTTTAAGATATATTCGTGGTATAAAGGCATTCTATTTAATGTGTTTGTTTAACGTACTGGATTCTGTTTATGGATGTGCTTGCCATCAGTCTTAATAATTTGGCGCAATACGGTTCCAAAATTGGCCGCTACTTTCGTGAATACATCTTTTAGAATGACCAAAAGTTCGCAGGTCGCCCAAGGTCTTAGGGTTCATCTTGTAGATCTTGTCCATCACGTGACCCCATAAAAAGAATTCTAATGGATTGAGGTCAGCTGACAACGGGAGCCAGTCGACGCCACATCCATAGTGCTTAGGATAATCTACTGCGTTATACAAAATGCCTTGACGGCACAAACACATTGCTGTAACGTGCAAAAATATCTGAATATAAGCAGATAAGCGCAGTGGAATGAAAGGCACGCACAGAGACGGGAATAAATGATTAAACTAGAATTTATTAAGTTAACAAAAATAATGGAAATTGAAAAATACGCAATGGGTATTCTTAAAGAGCAAAAATGGACTAATAAACAAAGTTATACAACTTAAGATTAACTTGAATTCTTACATTGCTAAGAACATGACTTAATAGAATATGAGTTGCACTTCAATAACAAGCTATACATATGGCATGAACAAGAATAATTAATATACGGAACATTCAATGCAAACAAAGTTTACCATTTGCAAAATCGAACATAAATAATGGGAAGCATATAAATAATTACAATTCCTTATCTATATATACAGGGTGTTTTTGAATTGAGTACAGATTTTTTGGGAGATGATAGAAGAGGTCCTTAGAAGTATTTTTTGTCATATGAACATGGGGTCCCCGCAGCTCCGTTTACTTACAATACTGCATTGAACAATCAAATGACACCAGGACGCAGTGTGCGTTGGTAGGCCTAGATTATTTTATTTTTAACAATTAACACAAGCAATCTACTGTAATAACTTTTAAAGTAATTGTTTGCAAAGAAATTTCAAGGTGCACGTGCTTGTTTCTTGAAAGTCTTAGGACAAACTTCGTCAAGGAGATTCCATGGTATCCAACCCCTTTGTAAAATAAGATTAGTCCATATGTAAATGGCGGTCATTTCGAACAATTACTGTAAAAGTCATACAGTAGATTGCTTGTGTTAATTGTTAAAAATAAAATAATCTAGGCCTACCAACGCACACTGCGTCCCGGTGTCATTTGATTGTTCAATGCAGTATTGTAAGTAAACGGAGCTGCGGAGACCCCATGACAAAAAATACTTCTAAGGACCTCTTCTATCATCTCCCAAAAAATCTGTACTCAATTCAAAAATACCCTGTATATCTGTTTATACATATACATATATATCTTATTAACGATATCTTTGATAAGCCTACAGGTGAGAATAAAACATACAATAGGCGCATTCGGCGGCGCTCAGATCTGACTCAGATCTGAGAGAGCAGCGTTCGGCAAGCACTTTGGTACTTCCGCCTGAGAAGAAAACGTGTTCGGCACGCAACGAATCTGTCAGATTCCGAGCTCAGACGCTCAGCAAGCTTTTCTCTTTCTGAGTGCTCAGATAGAATATGGCGGCGCTCACTGCGATGCGAAGCTATCAAAAAAGCTACGAGAGCCAAATCATGGCGATGCCCAGTGTATCCTTTCCTGCCTGGCCTTATGGTATACTCTTCTCGCGATCGAATATTAATCATGCTGAGTTGTTCATTTGATGCAGATTTTTATTTCATGTACACTAAAATTAGTAAAACCGCCGTTTCTTCTCAATATTTGTAAAGTCGGTAAAGCCATTTCTTTCTGAGATAAAAGCGCGTTCGGCAACAGTCACTCAGACGCTCAGAAAAGCAGTCAGATACCAAGTGACAGTTCTCTCAGATCTGAGTGCCGCCGAATGCGCCTATTATTCGTTTCCGGAATTGTCAATTAAACACTAATTGCTTCAAGGCAAAACGTAACAATAAAAAACCCGTAACTTCAGACACAAAGTTAACTACGTGTATAAAACCACTTAATTTTCTTCAAATAAAATGTTCACAATAAATCACAAGAAAGCGTCCAATAAATAGCCCCTTCCGGTCAATAGTGAAAGAGTCCAAGCAAGCAAGTACATAAATATCTATACCAATCTATACTAGACAGGTAAGAGGATATTTTAATTCAGTTCAAAAAAAAGTCCTATATTTAAAATATGTACATAAGGCACACCTTCATATTTGCTAGTGCTTATAATCGGAATAAGTCACCTCGATAGGTAAAGAGAATATATTAACATAGCACTGAAGCACTGAATAGCACATTCACCTTAATAAATATTTTTCTATGGCCAAATATTAACTAAGCCAAAGAGGCTCACCAAAAGAGACGGAAAATTGAACACTACCTTCGATATGAATAATTTAAGCTTGGGTTAAAACAAAACCCAGGTAGCTCGAAAAGTAGGCCGCCATTCCATAAGGCCATAAACATTTTACTGCAGAGGAACTGCGTAGTTGCCGCCAATGTAAGTCTATGAATGAAACCTTAGTCAATAGACAAGTTTCAGCGATTAGCATCGCCATCTGATGAGAAAAAAACGAACGTCTGAAAGAGATCTCCGGTCACCAGCTCTGTGTTCACTGTTGCGGTTGCCAGGCATCGTAACGTGTCTTGTTGTGTTTCAGGATGCTTTAATGATGGAAAAAAATCACTCCTAGAATCACTTGGTACCTTATTCCAAATCAGACGAACTTAGGAAACAGTGGATAGCTTAAATTATGAAAGTTTAAAATGACAGAGGCGAGCGTTCTTTACTCTGCTCAAGTTAGAGTTTCGCCAGCTTTTGCATTCCCACAAAAAATATTTGAAACCTAGAGCAGTCTTATCGTTATTTGATTGGATCCCTAAGAGACTGATAAGACAGTAATACATTTTAAAAAACACCAGTACAGCTCTGATCAGGGATTTCAGTCAGTTGTCCCGCTTTATAATGCAATTCTAAGACGGCATCAATATGATGACAGTTTATACTTAACCTGCAAATAAAGAATTGGCACTCCCATAAGCACCCAGATATATTAACCTTTATCAACAAAAAAAATATAATCTGAATATTCACACAATTAATATGCATTTGGCTAGGTTTTATTTCATCGTACTAACAACTCGCTTGAACATTAAAGCATTTTTTATTGGCTTCAGAGGTTGTATATTTTAAATAGCATTTAACTTGCCCAGCAGAGCATTCCCAATATGCATCTTGAATTTCTTCATAGCTGAACAAAATGCACACAAAAGAGTAATCACCTTATTGAGAACGCCTACTTCTTTCCTTCAAGATGCGTATTTTAACACCTTGCATGTACCCTTCGTCTGAGAGATAACTTGATAATTTTATTTGATTTCGTTGCTATATGTTGTTGGACAACTTTATATAAGATGATATCATCAAAGATTAGACGACTTTCAGATTGATTCCCCATAGCAACGTTTCATTCATTATAACTTTCTTTGCGTACATGTTCTCCATGCGGGAAGAACGTGGTTTCTGTCTCCTTCGGCGTTTTTCCATGCTCTCACAATGCGGCGCTACTTCTTCTGCGCATGCGTCGAAGATGCTGTGAAACTTGTCTTATAATAAAATACCTTTACTAATGATGCCGAACGCATGCCGAACATTCGGCAACGGTCCTATGGAAGGCGGTCGGTGTCTCGCTCCCATATGCCAAGCGAAGCCATTTACCGCTTTCGCCGCCATGTTGCCACGCCGATGAAGCGCCCGCCGTATTCACCTCACTGCCCGACTCTGTCTCCCTCGTCGATTGCCGTCGCTCGCCAGCTTCTTTGCGAAGGCGGAGAACGTTCTCTCCTCTCGTCTGGCTACGCAGTCTGAATATCGCTCCCGGGCTCCTCGCTTTCCATCGGTCGTCTTTTCCGGCACGTTGAGAGACTGCCTGTCGCTCTCTCTCCTCCAACTCGTCTCTCTTTCTCTTTCAACTTCGAGCTCCGAGCCCGCATCCCGTCGCTCGATCCCATTGGCTGTTGAGCGTCGATGCCGTTGACGCAGTTTTAGACGCTGCTCCGCTCCTCTGTCCGAACGATAGAACACTCGGGTATGATATCTTACGATCCCGTCATCGGAATTCTTGATGAATGCCGAATTCCGTGACAATTGCACAATTTTCAAACAATTACACACAGATCTATGAGGTTAAATATCCATGTTCTCGGTACTGTACTTAGAAAGGAAATAAAAGAGAGGCCTTATAGTAAGATCGGCCTCGGTGGCTCAGTGGTTGCGTGATCGGTTGATCTTCCTACAATGTGTAACACTTATTGCATTATTTTGTATCGTGCGTTGTATCCCTATGTAAGAACTGCTAGCCCGATTTCCCTTGTACCCTGATGAAGGCTGGATTAACTGCGGAAACTAGTACGACAATTCGACCTAAAATATATTTATTTCAATTACACATAGTACGAGCTGAGAAACTGACATTCAATATTGGTCGGTTTTATCCAGAGACAAATGAACAGTAGAGACTGGCAGTGCTATGTTAAGAAGCCAATGCACATGGGCGCCACCGGAAGTGTTCGAGCATCCATTGTTAGGGGGAAAAAATCTGAATCGGCCCTGAATTTATAATGGAAGTCTATGGAAATTTCTTCCCGACTAGAAGTCCTCTAATAAACTTCATAACATAGGTAAGTTGCTGAAAACTCTGGTGATTAATTATAATAAACAGTAGTAGTGGAAATCGGAACAATTAGCTTAATATACCATCAGAAAATACATGTTTATCGTCTCACAAGTTAGCCATGAAATTGCTTACGAGCGATGCGAGATTGCATTCTACTTAGGCCTAATCTAAAGCATTTTTATTTAATGGAGCTTAGAATCTCGATTATTATTATTTAGAAAAACTTTTTTTAACTCTTGATTACATCTTGGCCTGATCTTGGTTAAAAATGATTTAAAAGAATTTTCATAATATATACTGATTTAAAAGGTTAAAAACGATTTATTGATTTTTAAAGAGAATTAAGCGTGATAAAGTTGTTCTTAAATTTTCCCTTCTGATCTGATTATTCAACCGTTTCCCTTCGTAATTTAAACGAATAGAAATATATTTGTTAATTACAAGTCTAATTAATTTTAAAACATGATTATCAAAAGGGCTCATTTCAAACATATGATTAGATAGATTATTAAATAGGCTGATGCTGGTTTCTGCTAAAGCTGTTAAAATTTTTGTGAAAAGATTATTGTAAACATTTTGAGATATTTGAATATTTTCCATTCTAACAGATCTTATATTGATTCTAATTATTTTTTCAGATATCTTGCAGAGCTGAATGACATCATTGGAAGCACATAAAAGGCCCCCTTTGTCTTTTTGCCTGATGAGTAAGGATTGGCATTTTAGTGACTCATCCATCAAAGCATCTTTACATTCAGGACAGACAACAATCTTCATCAAGGATTTAACAACAAACCCTGCAATGTATTCAACAACAGAATCACAGTATTTTGATAATGTTTCAAATTCTATGGTAGGAAGTTCTGTAGAATCATCATCATTTTTTCCAATATCCAAGCTGTATCTTTTTAACAAGCTGATATCATATTGATCATGATGTACTGATGAAGAGGAAGCAAATAATATTGGTATCGAGTTTTGTGTGAGACAGTTTCCTGATGTTGAAGCTAGGATTTCATGATGGATCAGCATTCTTTTGTAAGCAGCCATAAATTGTTTCGCCGTTGGATTATTATTCCAGCCACCTCTTGCTCTAATGGAATTAAAAAAATGCTCCAAATGGTCTTGGCTGAATTTTCCAGTTAATATGTACCTGCTGCATGAAACGAAATTATTTGATTTACTTCACATATTTTAAAACGATACACATTATAAGAATTAAAACATACTTCATTACTGGTTGCATTGAATCTACCAATGAAGTAAATAATCCTTTCAGTGTTGCAATTATATTTAAGAAACCGATAACAGGAGTTTTTCGATTTCCTAGGCCTACTTCTTTTCCTGTCATTGGATCAATCAGGTGTTTAAAATAATTTTCTGCTTGATCTAAGATTGGCCTCCATGAATTTTCATTTTCTTTTCGCAGCGCAGCTTTGTATTGCTTGCCCAGTGGATGCAAAGAATTTGAAATGTCAAATAACCTAGCAATTATAATATACTTAATTATGCATATGTAAAATGTTAAGTGATATTAATTCAAAATAACTATGTTAACATTAAAAGTATACTTGTCACATAGTCGAATAAATTCAACAGTGGCTTCACAGTTTTGAAATTCCTCTAATTGCAATTCATGTGCTGCAAATTCTATTGCATCTGCAACAGACTGACTTAATGTTTGTGCTGCCAGAACAACTTTCATTTTTTGCTTTTTCCAATTAATATGCTTGTTGCTTAATTTATTTGCTAAATGGAGACCTTCTTTTTCTTGCAAATAATGCAAATCTTCAATGTATCTCCATTGAATTGTCTGGAAAATTGTAAATTTTATTGTGTATTTATACATATTGATATTTGAAATAATACTAATATGGATTGATAAAAAAAATTGTTTGTTACCTGGCCTTCACTATTTTGTAAAACTTTATCAGCTAATGCATTCCTCATTAGCTTTAACATATGGCTAGGATCTAACAGCACATAGATTTTCATATTATTATCAGAGGGATGTGGAAAATAGGGGCACATTTCTTTAAACTGCAATTTAGCTCCCAAATAATTGGCCATAGCAAAATTATATGCTGTTCCATCAAAAGTGATTGAAATAATTTTTATGCCAATTTCATCCAGTTTGATAATGCACTCCTTAACAATGTTTGCTCTCTCTTGCCCATTTAAACCATCAATTAGAAAATAAGCACATGGAAGCTTAAAATTAGCATTAATGGCCACCACCATAAATACATAAGCTTCTTTGGCAAGAGGTAAAGAATCATCATCCAATCCAGTGCCCATATCAATAAAGCCCCTGTAGCTTGTACCATCCCATTCGACATGCTTCTTAATAGCCATTTCATCAATGACTAAATTACAGACTAGTATAGTTGATTTGGTTGATTTTACATATGATGATAAAGCACGAAGTGCTTCTTGTGTAAATCCAGGCTTTCCTTCAATGCTAGAATACCATTGTCTTAATGTCCTGGTAGAAGGGAGACATAAATCAAATGTTTGCCTGACGTATTCATATGCTCTGTTTGAATAAAATTGAAGTGTCAGAGCAAAAGATCTGATGCTTGGTGGATATGTAGATATATGTTTTTGCTTGTTGTTCTTCAAATATAAACGTTATAATATTTCAGAAGGTATTATTGAACAACTGGAAAGGTTTGTCAGTGCACTGTCAGACATCATATTTTTATTTTTTAAATCTTGAAATTATATGTTCCAATTTTAATATTTTTTGTTTCAATTTTCTTTTCTGATTACTGATAAGTTTTAACTTCTTTTTGGTGTTTGAAGCTATTTCAGTTAAGTAATCTAATTTTCTTTTAATTTTTCTTGGAGATTCCAAGCTATATGTGTGATCAAATGAATGATGAAATGATGGTCCTGCTTCACTCTTTGAATCTGTTTCATTCTCCTTGTCATTATTTTTATAACATGCAGGAGGTTTTCTTGGTTTAGATTCCTTGAAAAAGTTTTATAAAACTGAGAGTTATATTTTTTAATAATAGAGTTTAAGCATGATAAATATGTTAATGATAAAAGTTAATATTTGAAGAGATGCTCAAGTGTACCTTTGTTTGCAGATGTTTAGGAAAGTCAAATTTTGTGGAATTGCCCCTTGTTTTAATCTTTTTCTTTGCCCTGTTAAATCAAAACATTCTTCTTGAAAATGAATTGAACAAATGACTGTGAATGGTCCTGGTTTCCATGTTTCTTAACCATTGCTGATATAATTTTTTATTTTTTGGAAATCTGTAGTTTAATTTAAATATTTCAATTTCATCACATTTTAAATAATAAATTACATTATTCTTTGTCAAATTAAGAATTTATTCATGTTATTGCAGTGATAATTTTCGTTGGAATATTAACGAAACCGATTTTTTATATTTTATAATGTAAAATACACTGTAATGTAAATGGATAAATTTCATTTCATTTTGTTTGTAATAGAAATGTAAATCTTTTTGATTTAATAAAGATTATAAACAATCGTCTGCTTTATTCATTCCATGAATACGTATTTTGATTGTAAATAAATTATAAACTCACTAATAAATGAGTTTGGCTAAAAATTGTTGTAGAATTATTTTTGGATTTTTTTAAAGTTTCACAGAAAAATGTAGCTATGAATTTTTTCTCAATAAATTTGGAGAGCAAACTTAGCATGTACAAAGTTAAATTGCACTAAACCCTTTTGATGAAAATAAATAAATCTGGTGAAAATATAGAATTCTATTTTTGTAATTCCGATTTTTTAATAATCTATTTTATAAATGAGTTTATTGTGTTAGATTAAATGTAAATTACTTATGAAAAGAAATGTCTGAACCCTGTTTTGAATAATTTTTGCAATTGTATGCACAACAATGTTCCATTTTAGCCGCTATTGTTACGGCATGTTTTATATTGCAATGACGCTCCGAATAGGCTTCTTTCAACAGCGATCGTTAAAAAAATTTTAAAAACTCTTTTACGGGTATCAATTCTAGTTTTTATTGACTTATTAATTAACATTTTCACTTGATTTCTATATTTTAATTTAAATTTTGAGTTTTCCTATAGGTGCTGCAAAGAAATCGGCTGATATTTATTACGCTTAATGCAATGTCTATGGCGATCAGCTGATTTTTGTCCCCCTAAATATGGCGGCTCGGTGGCATCGGTTTTAGAGGCTTCACTGCCAGTCTCTACTGTTCATTTGTCTCTGGTTTTATCGGTTAACCTGAATGAATTTTTCCGTGTATTGTTAAAACAAAGCGAGCGTAACGGGCGCATGCTCAAAGTCCACGTTAACAATGCTTGAATGATAAACAAAAGAAAGCAACCTTGTATTCATTCATGATTCGTCAATACACAGTTAACTCCTTCACAACAGAAGCCTGGGCAGTGTTCAAAGCCCTTCATATCATAAATAAAACATAACCACGAACACCGACATGTGACAGTTTCCTAATCCAAATCAGTTCTCTCATGCCTTCATCGATCCCTAAAGGAATGCAACCAAAAGTCAAATGGGTCTCATTTCAACCTGTATCTTATCTCTAGACCAACGCCAAGTAGATGTCTCCTTCCTATGGTGTCCTGTTCACAGTGGCATCCTGGGTAACATCTGCGCAGATTTTCTGATCAAACAGAAAAGGAACCCTGATACCACAATTATCTTTCCGTTATCAATTCCAACTCTAAAACCATACATATCCAAGTGGAAAAGTGGATATGTAAGTAGAAAAGTGAGTGGAGGAATCCCAAGACTCAAAACAATTATTTTAGCGGTTCCACAGACGCCCTCCACTTCCAGTGCCATCCTTCTATCTAAACAAGACTATATGCTCTTATCTCGACTTCAATCCGGACATTTTCTCAGTATGCAATATCTTCACACTCTAGTCCTTATAAACAATCCCTATTGCATATCTGGTGCCATGGAAAACTTAGAATACATTATATTTGAATATCCTACTCATTGCTACTCTTTCTCTCTCCTCCGTTCTCCTTATTAGCCCTTTGATAAGACCCTAGGGCCGTAGTGAGGGGGAGGGGGAGGGGCGCCTAGGCTTTACCAAAGACTTTGTCAAAATCCTATCGTCTCTCCAGAATTCTATCTCGTTAAAATGATTCCAGATTAACTACGCATTTCTGCTCACCTTCCTTTTCAATAAGTCATCTCCAAAACATATGAGGAAGGGTCTGAGAAAAAGAAGAAAGAAGTAAAGAAGAAGACACCTCAGTGCGATTCGATTGTTGTACCACATGCCATATGTTGGTAACCTTAACGATCACTATAAAAGTACGTGCACATGGCTTGATTGAGTTCACGAAAATGCCTCAAAAGCCAAGACCTTGATGATCATATTGTTGAAAGCAGAACTTGAAAAAGTTAATACGTTTTTATGTTATTGTATAAACGGCGGACAGACGAACAAAAGATACATACCAAGCACGCATTCTTTTAAGTAGAAACATGATTTCAATTAACTTATCCTTTGTTATATTTTTTAACTAAGAGTTTATGACTATAAAGACTGCAGCAATAATCTAAATTCATTCTTATTCGACGATATTCTGCTATCAAATGTTTGTGATTTGCTTCCTTTTGAAGAAAGATAAAGAGCAATAATCTCGTAAAGATTAAGAAAGGAAGAAAGCAAATACTAGATTGCAGATGATACCAAAATACAACAAACTCACTACTTCACTACAATGTTATACTCTGTTTACATAAAAAAGGGAAAAAATCGTTTCAGATTCTAGAGTTGGGAGGAGACGGTAACATCCTTTAGGCCATCAATAAACTGAGACGTTCGGGTTAAGATATGTTCCCACATTGAGACCGAGAGACCAACACTCTCTCTCTCTCTCTCTTTTCCCCCTTTTCTCTTTGACTGTCTGGCGGACATGGGTTGTTCCATCATCCAGTAAAGTCGTTGTCGTGTCTTTGGAGCCCTTTGCTTTCGCCCCGTCGCCCAATTCGCTGCCGTTGGCATGGCAACTCAAACAGATTATCCACCCGTGTCGCACGCCGTTGTAAAAGGCAGCGGGACAGAAACGAAAACGCCGCGCGACAGATGCCACACCACCAACGAGAATCTAGGCATAAAAACCGGATCGAATGAATGATTGAGACGGACAGAGAAGAGAGAGGGATTGTTTGGATCGTGTAAGGGGAGAAGGAAAATCATTGTCAAAATTCAGTAGGAAAAGTAAATGAAAATCCTGATTGAAAGCGAAAACGATATGCGATCAAACCAATTTCATTGCCCTTGCTCAAAAATTCAGATACAGTACGAAGTTGACCAAGAGTATGTTCTAAGCGCGCTTCATCTGATATTATGTCCCTGCCCTTTCCAACGCATGTAATCAATTCGACTTTTAATACGCAGATATTCCTCAATTTTATGCACGGAGTTCTAGTGAAATTATAGATTAAAAATCAAATTTCATTAAATACCATCCGAAATTCAACTTTTTCTTTTAAGTTAGTGACACTGACTTAAATTGCGGTTATGTGCACGCTATTGGGATTAGCGTATAAAGGTATTCTCTGCAAAATATTGTTTCTTGAAGTTAAAGTTAACATCGCATTACGGACAGCTTAAGTGGCTATCGTCCAAATGATCTTACTTTGGCCGCTGCATGAACCAATTTCTGAAATTTATTTCAGATGCGAAACGCCGCATCTTCATGTCCTATATACACTTTGCCCTTCAATATAGTTGACAGTTTTCCGCCATCTAATACCCCTGATACGTCCATCCAAGGTATCTGAAGTGTCCGACTCTACGGAGAGTTAACTCGTGTAACTATTCGCTACTTTCAGTTTAAGTGGCGCCGCCCTTGTGGCATTACTTGAACTGAGCTAAGTAGGATTCACAGTAGTTTAAATACTGCTTTTATAACACAGAACACCAATCCCAGATAACATTCTCTCTTAATAACGATTAGAACGAATTTTTATCCTAAACAATCATCTATTTTTTAGTTTAAAAATGGAAGGATCCTACTTTCGCAGCCATTTTTTCAAAAAAAAAAAACAGCGCCCTCTATATTCACTAAAAGTAGCGAATAGCCAGTGAGTTTCAGAATCGTGACAATATACACTATCGAAGCCTTTATTCAAGCGCTGTTTTATTTTCGGTGTTCTTCAATGTTTCTTGTTTAATTCTTGTTCAGTTTCAACCCTAACCATAATTTTCTGTTGCGTTGTTTTCTTTATTCAAATTATCACATTATTACTTATTTGCATGACCGTACTAAACTATAATAGGGGTCGTTTGGCTCATTAACTATACTTCTGAGACAAAACAAACATACTTGATTCTCTATTCTTTATGGTGTCATGCGCGTTTCGTTTTAGTTCATAGACAGCGGGACTGGACTATAGAACGAATCATCATGGTTCAATGAAAATCGGCTACGATAGTTTTGAAATCAAATTAATATAACTTTTTATCTCATTTCTCTTAGCAAATTACTTTTAGGTTTTTAAAAATTATGCTAAGTCAATTAATTTTTTGTTAATAGTGCATCCGTTGTGAAAGAAAGCATTGATAGATAATATTACGATTGGAAATATCAATAAAAACGATTTTGCCTAAATTTTCAGATATACGCGGCCTATCCGAAAAGTATACGGATTAAGGCTCCAAAAAAAAAAAAAAGTAGAACTCGCTGCACTTTTTCCCTATCCGGATCGTGTGACAATAAAATTTGCAGTTGTGCTGATGACGTAATGAAATTTGCAGTTGTTAAGAGTGCCGCGTGTAATTGTTTTAACACGCTAAAGCAGAACGTTTTTCTTTTCTCGTCGCGTGGTGAAAATGACAGAAAACATTGAGCAACGACATTGTATCAAATTTTGTTTTAAAATCGGTAAAACCGCAATGATGCTATGAGCCGCACACCACTTTTCGTTTGGTTCAAGCGCTTTAAGACTGGGCTAAATGCGTTGCTGCAGACGGTGCTTATTTTCAAGGTGACAACGTTTATGCACAGTATAGAGATAAGGTGCTTATCTCTATACTGTGGTTTATGTGAGGCCTCGTATGAATACTTTATAGAAACATAAGAACCAGCACTGCTGTGTGGCTTTGAATGGAAACTTTTAGGTGGGCTTTTAAACCTATGAATAACCTTAAACCTATCCAATCTTTATCTTTTACAGTTTGTTAGAAATAAATATTTTAAATTTTTAAATCTGCTTTATCTGTTTGAATAGCCATAATATTTAGAAAACTATATCGTTTTAAAAATATTTTCGGTTGGATTATACAGGGTTTCCAAAATGATCTTTTCAACTTTGATCAATATACACTGGCTGAAAAAAAAGAAGGAGTGTCCAATATTGTTTTGGTACACATGCATACCATTGATGTGCGAGTAAACTTTAGATTCACAAGGATCTGTAATGTCTAGAACGCTCACCAGAGTGCATTCGTGATATCACCGCCATGTTGTTAAGTTTTTACCAGTCAACTGCTGTGAGTTCGACATTACGCAAGACGTTCAGAGAGAATTACTGCACTATACAAAGCATCCGCGATGCCTCGCAGACATCTTATTTAGACATCCTAACCACCAATTGACAGCATTTGACAGGGCCGCACTGTGGGACTGCATGCGGCTGATTGGTCGTATCGTGCAATTGCCAGGCATGTGGGCCATTCAGATGTCACAGTGGGTCGATGCTGGAATCAATGGGTACATGAGGGCACCCATGCACGCCGTGCATGTTCGGGTTGACCAACAAACACCACCCGAACCGAGGACCGTCGTATGGTGCTCCAAGCATTAAGGAATCCCATGGCATTGGCACCCGCTATCCGCGAACATGTACTGAAGACTCTACAACACCCCGTGAGTTCCCGCAGTGTCTCGACGGCTCGCATCTGCCGGATTGGGGTCCTACCGCCCCATGCATCGGTTGTCATTAACACCACAAAGCCAACGCTTGCCTTTAGAGTGGTGTCTTGCCCGGAAGGCATGGACAGAGAACGTATGGCATCGCATCATGTTTAGTGATGAGTCCCGCTTCTCCATAATCTCCGATGATCATCGTGTTCGCGTATGGCGGCGTCGAGGGTAGAGGGCACAACCATTTCGTGTTGTGGAGAGACACACAGGCGTAACCCCTGGCATTATGGTGTGGAGAGCCATCGGATATGCGTTCAGGTAACCTCTAGTAGCGCTTCGGCAGACTTAGACGGCACAGCGATACGTCACAGGCATTCTGCGTCCGCACGTCCTATCCATTTTGGGACAGCAACCTGGGACATTGTACAACAAGATAATGCACGCCCACACACATCGCGTGTCTATGGACTGCTTACAGCATGTTGAGGTCCTCCCGTGGCCAGCAAGATCTCCGGAGCTCTCTATCACTGAACACGTGTGGGATGACATTGGAAGGAGAGTACGTCCCAGTACCAACCTGCGGGATCTGGAGGAACAGCTGCAACAACTGTGGACTGACTTGCCTCAGGAGAGGATCCAAAGGCTGTTTGACACCATAAGGGCCTGCATTGGGGCCAGAGGGGGTGCCACACCCTGCTGATCTATTGCCAACATTCCACCTGTACTGCCAACGGCGTTGTCCGTTTCATCCCATATTGTAATCAGTACAATAAAGTCACATGTTCTTTCATCATTTATCGTTTCATTCTCTTTCAACCACTCCTCCTGGGTGCTTCACTTTTTTTTCAGCTAGTGTATTTGAGAAATGGGATAAGTAGAAGGTTGCGGTTTTGCAGCATAATGTTCACACACAGCTAACGTTTTTTTTTTTCTTTTTTTTTTAATAGTGCGCGACAGTCCAAAAGTAAACGTGTGGTATGGTCTGCTTCATAACTGTGTAGTGGGACCATTTTTCCTTGCAGAGGCGTCAATAACCTCCACTGTTTATCTGGACATGTTGGAACAGTTTGCATTTCCACAGGCCGAAGAACTGCAACCTGACATAATGCTGCAGCAGGATGGTTCCCCTCCTCACTGGGCCTTGATCGTTAGGAAGGCTTTGGACGACAGAGGATTGGCAGAGGACGACCCATTTCCTGACCTCCAAGGTCTCCAGCCATAATCCCATTAGATATTTAACTTTGGGGCTTTGTGAAGGATACTGTCTATCATATTCCGGTGCCGTTCAATGTACAGATGGCGCACACATTGAACTCTGTTAAACGGATACTAAAACTTTAGGTGTGTCTGAACATTATGCTGCAAACCGTACCATGCTAACTATCCCCATTTTGGAATAAAAGACTAAACAGACAGAATTTAATTTAAAAGCAGCATAAGGATATCTCAGTTATTCATCAAGATGAGTCTTAAAATAATGTTCATATAAATGAGAACGAAAACAAGTCAGCCTGTTAATAATAGTTTGATGAGTAGGAGTAAAGACTTGACGACGTATTTCTATAGGTAATTCATTCCATAGATGGATGGTATTATAATGGAAACTGTGTATTCAGGAAAGCAGGTAGTCTTACAGGGATCTTGAGTTATTGATTAGATCTAAGGTGATCTGAATTTTTCAGCCATTGATAGACAAACTGAGCTCGATGGTTAATACGAGTTAGAAAATAGCCTAGCTCTACAATAAGACCAATTCGACGGATCGTGAATAGTGCAGGTAAGCCGTGGCGAATACATATTTGAGAAATTGAAGATGTTCTAACATCACTGACAGCATTTCTTATTATTTGATTTTATGGCACCATTATGCGACGTGGGTTGATGTTTGATGTGCAAGTCCAGATGACTACGTTATAAAAGAGCTGAAATGACATAATAACTATGCGAATTCAGAATACGATAGGATTATTGGTAGACGTTAGAATACGATAGAAAATTTTTGCGATGCTACACGAGATAAGTCAATGAGTCGCAAACAACGAAATACCGAATCGCATTTTTTACCAGTAAATAGCAGCACATGTTGGCTAGAAAGAAGAGACCACGCAGTACCCCAGCAGACGACCGAATATATTTAATCAGAGTCAGCCAGTGAAAAACGGCCGTGTTGCACAAGTGTACGCGAGAAGGATACACTTCGAGAAGAATGCGCGTCAAAGAACTGTCCACGAAGGAACTTCATCACAAAATGTTTCCCGTGTACAGAGAGAGAACTGTATGTCATGGAAAGCCGTGCTCGTTAGATTCAAGATTTCAACAAAGGACGACAAATCATCACAGATCGGGAGCGTTCTGGGCATCCGGTGGAGTTTATAGCCGACGACACAGTGTGAGGCAAATGATCCGTGAAGACCTTCGGGAGCAATGTTCAGGTAGTCCGTGGAACCAGGAGGCCATTTCCATACTTGTAGAAGACGTTCCAGGACACCACAAGCAGAACCTTTCCTGGGTCCATTGTTTCATGGGGCTCCTGTCAAATCTTCGATTATTAGACCACATAGCCTTCTTCCAGTCTTCACGTATCTAGTCACGATATTCCAGAAACACTGTCGATGAACTTTCCTGTTCTTTGCAGAAATCGTGGGGTTTTCGTATAGGCATGTGACTGCCGATATGGATCCGCTTTAATTCTCGGCGCATGGTTCTGCCATAGATGATTCAGGAACAGCCTTATTTAAACTTATTTTATCAATTGTTGGACAGTCTCTCTACGTATAAGTTGTTTTAAAAGACGGCGGTCTCGTTCACGATTGATTGTCTAAAAGAAATATTCGTGTCTCAAAGACAAATCTGTGGATTATTTTTCCAACGATTGTATACTCCGCATATCGCACCTTTCGAGCATCCAGTCAGCAGCTTCTTGTTTCAATCGTGGCGACAACCTAGTTAAGTCCTTATTTTTCTGCATGATGACCAAGTTCTATGATTAGATTCACACAACTCTTTCTTAATTAGTAGATTCCAACTATTTTCCATAAAAACGGATTAAAATTTAATTATGTTTCGCACATGTGTCTAATTTATTGCCCAATATCTGTACAAAATAAGTTTAGTGTGGGACAAAGAAGAGCTCGAGAAGCCAAGTGAAGCGGAAGAGGATTCACGAAATTTTTAACACTATATAAAGGAAACAATAATGGAAGTCGGAGAGGCGAGAATGCCATAGAAGGCGAGAATGCACGCATCAACCTTTCCTAGTTATGTATAGACGAGAAGAGACGAACAATCGAAATAATTCTCTCGAGCTCATCAAACTCGTCAGGGTTTTTATTTCCGTCTCACCCATCAATATTTCTCCTACTTATTATTTATCCGCTTTCCTAACTTCTTATGCTGTCTTCCTCTCTCTCTGCCGTCTCTCCCTCTCTCTTTATCCAACGATAATAAAAAACCTGCAGTGACAGTAACAATCCGGCTTAGGAATTGTTAACAAAAAGACGTCAGAAAAACGAACTGCGAGGAAGGATAAGGAGGTGACAGGTAGAAAGGCGAAGCGGGAGAAAATATTAAAAAAAAAAAAAAAAAACAGCGGTTAAACCCAATATAATCTGTACATAAAGGAAATTGGAAAGACTGAAAAGCGATCCCACCAGATAAGGAAACAGAGAGAGAGAGAGAGAGAGAAAGAGAGGGAAAGAGACGCAAAAAAATCCATATCGAAATATAATTCTCGTGACACTGAAGTCGACGTAGACGTAGATCACTTTGGACTTTTCCGTAATCTTCCTTTTTTACCCCTCGGTATTACGTAAGGACACGCAAGACAAACGATGGATTTAAGGAGAGGAGTTCTTCGAGAATATTTTTTGCGACTTATTTCTCTTTTCTCCCTTTCGCATTTTTAACTCCATTTCCATACATTTTTAGAATGTATATTTGTTGATTTTCTTTTTCGCTATTCTCAATTGTGAAATTCCAACTTAGGTGAAAAGAAAAAAAAATGTTAAGGACTTGCAGATAAAAAAATCCATTATCAGAAGAAATAAAGCTTCTCGTTCTGAAGATTTTTATTTCTAATGTTTATTTCTTCTTCTCGTAAAGACACACGTTCTTCCGGCGGTTTACCCCCTCGCGATCGGCGGGGGAAAAGACCTGCTTAAAAAAGCGGAAGCAATAAAGAGCAGTAATTTTTTATATACATAGTGTGATTCACAACGAGTGTAACAAACTCCGGTATTTTGTTATCATTTTCAGTGATAACTGGTGTATGAACCTAGCTCCTACTTGACTTTGTTACAAACTATAAGAGAACAAAGTTTGAAAGTGTAGTAGTAACTCTATACTTGCAATTACCATTAAAAACGCAAAATACAGTCTATTAACGAGTGACGATCACTTGTTTGTTAATATTAATACAATTATCCCAACATATGTATTTATCGTGGAGGTTCCGTCGCTTGGTCTCCGAGGTCCCCTGACCTAAATCCTTTAGATTCTTATTTTTGGGGAAACCTAAAACAGCTAGTCTACAATGTTGACATCAACTCTCGTGAACAACGAAAAATTGACGCGGCCAATCAAATTCTCAATAACGATGTCATTATGTTTCATAGGTGTCGTGATTGTATTCATGCTCAAGGGAAACATTTTGAGCATTTGTTGTTGTACTAAATCGTATACTCTCTTATGCTTTTAAATTAAGTTCATAGCATACGTTTTGTCAACAAGTTGTTACTACACACATAAAACTTACTCTATTCTTGGATGCGCTTCAATTTGAATACAGAAGTTTGAAACAGATAAAAGCGAACGATTTTGCCTTCAGCTTCTCTTCGAGATACCATTCCTCCATCTGCTGTGTTAAATGTGATGTACCTATTATGGACAATGGCAGTTTCCATTGCATCAAATTTCTGCGAACCATCGCAAAGGGGATGTTGCTCCACGCCCATTCGCACTCTTTTCACAGATCTCTCAGCGTTCTAGGTCGACGGCTTCCAAGCTCTCTTTAAAAGAGTCCAAAGCACAGAAGTCTAAGGGAGACTTAACAGAGATGGATGAATATGGGATCACCTCGATTCCGATTCCTCTCTTTTTCTGAAAGTAAGCCGGTAAAGAACGTGAGATATCAGCCAACGGTTTTCTCCTTGAGTCAGCGATCCAAAAGTTGTATAGATATCATTGAGCCAACCAGAAAATCTACTAACGGAACTTCCAACCTTAACATTATGTTTTGATTTAAGCATCTAGCGAAATCGAATCGAAACCATGTCGTCATCAATCGAAACTATGACGTCACCGTTGCAGCGCCATCTGAACTTACCCAATGAAACAAATTAGGTAAATAGTATGTCTCTTTATTGACGCTCTCTGGTGTGCACCGTACAGACGGGGAATTTATTGATGACAAGTAGGCCGAGTTGACTTCAACGTCAGTAGTATCTTGTGCAACCTGAGTTTACCACGAGCACAATATGCAGTTGCAACCCATAAACTCGCGGAAACTGTTTCTCTTTTGAATAACATTACTGATGGTACCTTTAATTAAGACAAGACCTCGCTCCTTGCACTTTCCAATTACTAAGGAATAACTGAAATCTGTGTTGGGAAGAGCGCATTTGTACCCTTGTCAAAACGCATTCAATTTTTCCACCATTTTAGACCTAACCTTTTCAACTAACTCCGTAGACGTATTTTACAGTACATGTGCTTTAAGGCGCATGCAATCGTCACACATGAGATAGTCACAGGGAATCCTGCAAGAAGGTCAATATCGTTCATTGTTAACTGCCTCAACCTACGACGTACAGGGTGGTTATACTTAAAGTGACACCATTTAGACCCTTCTAGCGGCCGTTCTGGTAATCAGATTTTGACGAAACTTGAGATATATATTATACAGACCATGGGGAAGAGAATTTTGCAATAAACAATTAGTTCACATTTTGACCGATACATCAAAATATGGCGCATGAATAATAACAAAAACAAATTAGAAGCAGAGAAATTTATAAAATCAGAGCATTTGTTCAATGTGCATTCCATTTGTGCCAATGACATGTTCAAAGCGCATTATAAGCGAAGGACTTCGTGTTATGTTTGCTTTCAATTCAGGGACAGTCCGTATTCTTCCTCCATAGATATTATCTTTCAAATATCCCCACAATCAGAAGTCACAAGAGTTTAAGTCCGGTGAACGAGGAGGCCATGCAGTTGGAAAAGTTCTCGAAATCCCCCGATCATCTCCAAAATGAGCACGAAGCAGTTCCTTCAGTTGTCGTGCAATGTGGGGTGTTGCACCATCTTGCATAAAGACAGTAGTGTCTAAACATTGTCTTTCTTGTAAAGAAGGAATGACTTTCTGCTGCAGAAGTTCGCAGTAACGAGCACCAGTGATTGAACATCTTTTAGTGCCTTGAGGAGTGTTTTGTTCAAAGAACAAGGAGCCAAGAATGAAATGTCAAGTGAATCCATATAGTCTCGTAATCAGAGTGCAAAAGCTTTTCATGCGCTACCATCGACTTTTCAGTACCCCAGATGCGACAGTTTTGAGCATTCACTGCTCCGTCTAGTGTGAAATGCGCTTCATCTGACCACAAAATGTTCCATGGCCATGCATTATCGACGGCTATTCTAGCCAGAAACTGGCAAGCAAAATCAGTGCGTTTTTCCGGATCTTCATGAACCACTCTCCACTACAGCAGCAGCAACGTCCTTCCACAGTCTCATTTGCAATTCGTTTCCGTCCTCTCCCTGGCAGCACACCCAACTCACCAGTTTCTTCAAATTTCTTAATCATCTTTTTTAAACCATTAATGGACATAGGCCCATTTCGCAGATATTCTCTTAGTGCAGCAGGAGCATTATTGCAGTTCTGGTAAAACAATATGACCAATAAAGCTCGATCCTTTTTAGCTAAAGCCATCGTGAAGAATGACTTTACATTTAATTTCACTGTCATTTTAAAGCTTTTCTAATTTTACATCTCATTTGCATAACGTCTCTGATTGAGTAACAATTCTCAGATAGTTTCTTAGATGACCAGCGCCATATTTTGACGTAGCGGTCAAAATGTGAACTAATTTTTTTTATTGCAAAATTCTCTTTCCCATGGTCTGTATAACATACATCTCAAGTTTCGCCAAAAATCTGATTACCAGAACGGCCGCTAGAAGGGTCTAAATGGTGTCATTTTAAGTATAAACACCCTATATGTTCACATGACATTTTTTGTTCAACCTGACTTCTACAAGAAGCTGTCTAACTTCGTTACACCCATTGTGAATCACCCTACAGAGAAGTTAAATGAATTCACAATATTTTTAAAGTTCTCGAATACAAAACTTTGAAATTAAAAACTTTTTTTTATGTCACTTAAAAAAACACATAATTCTGTAGTGGTTCAGAAAACCGGCTTTCTGAATGGGAATGAAATAAAAAAAAAGGAACAATAGATTCGCCCATCAGATTTTTATTATTATTGTTTATTTCTCGCTTATAAAAAATAAATGGCCACCATAACCGTTTCCACACAGATTCACTAAGTGGAGAGGAAGGAGCGAAGGGGGGGGGGGGGCATAAAAAGAAGCCTTCTACTCCCATCTCCCTTCTCTCTCTCTCTTCCAAACATCAAGTTTGGGTGAAATGGGGAAAAGAATTATCAAATTCACAAATTGCTGCGGCGTGAATGAACCAGAGCGACAAAACTCCAAAACGTAACGAACCCATCGAATGCCGCCTGCCCCTCACTGCCGTACCTACCCCGCTCTCCCGGGTGATTCACCAAATTACACAAGAGGGAGAGATGTTCCGTCCCTTTTTTTTTGGGTGGTGGCACCATCAGGGTGCTCTTAATAATCTCAGCGAGGCCAATTTCCTAGAGCAGGGCCCCTCCTATAGGAGCGGACATAAAAGGAGCACAAACCGACAACTTTCATTCAATAAGAATGAGTGGGAGAGAGAAAGGGCAATTATCTTTAAAAAATAATATCATTGAAATAAAAGAAAGCGCTATTATTCAGGGAGAAAGATTAAAAACCATTTTCTTAAAAAATGTATGATATTCTTTATATAAAATAGAGAGAAAAGGTTTATTCTTAGCTTTAGGGGGGGAAAGATATGTTACTAACGGCAACACGAAAAAATTTCTCGCATCAAGAGAAATAATAATAGAAAAGTGATTTACAAGCAGGCTTTCGAAATGGAGGAAAAATTTTTATTATGATCTAATTGCGTTTGGATCATCCTTCATAATGTAAACGATATACAAGTCATAGGAAATTTCTATGACCATGTAATAAAAACTAAGCTAATAAGCATTTCAATATTATTAGGTCATTTAAAAAGTTCTGGCGTATTTTCAGTGATATATTTGGACTGCCATAACTTATAAAGAGATTTTGATTTGTTCATCAAAATAATCTCCCTCACTATTTAAAAATGTCTTCAACGGGTGGGTAACGTGTAAATCCCATGTCAAAGATATAAATCTTTGGTTTTTCGAGGCGAAAAAACTTGCAACTCTATTTCGAGGGCATGGCAAATTTTAAACTGTCGTGTGCGCATAAGATTATCCAATGAGCTAAACTGGTGATAATCTGTGGGAGAGATGTCTTCTGAGTACGGAGGACGAGGCAAAGCTTCCTATCTACATAACCTTTTGAACGGGTCTATGAACTCCTGTAAAAGTAGGGACCCTTTGCGATTTACCAATGCAGGTTGCTGTTGGAGGAGTTTCTGACTATCTCGTTGAGCATACCACAGAACACATGTGCTGTGATGGTTTAACTTTGCTCTAAGACCTCAAAGTGCACTACTTCAACTATTATCCAGAAAACAGTAAGCAGCACTTTCTTTGGGTAGAAGTCCTGCTTTTGGATATTTCTAAGAGGTTCCTCTGGTTATAACTATTGGTAGGAGCAATAATTATTATTGTGTAGGACCCAATTTTCATCGCATGTAATAATTCGGTTCAGCAGTGCCAATATCTCTATGGTGACGGTAAGGCAAGTGGTCAGGCGTTGAACTTAATTTGCTGCTGACAAACCATGGGGGACCCACAAATCCTTTTTTTTTTTTTTTTTTTTGCCTTTTCCCAATATGCAAAGAGGGTTATGCACGGTTCTCTCTATCACAGAGTGGTCTGGCTAATTCATGACAGGTCTGGCGTGGATTAGCTTCAATGAGTGCCTTTGGTGCATCTTCAACAGCAGTCGGTCGTCCAAAGCAGGGATTACCCTCGAGTATTCACCTCCATCCCGGAATTTCGAAAACTAAAACTGACTTTTCTCTTTGACAAGGCATCCTGTCTCTAGACTTGATATAACTGAGTGGCCAAAAATTAGACACACCCCTTATTTGAAAGTAAATCAGTCCGAACGTGACGCAGAGCTGCTTATATAAGGAACGCTCAGCTTCAGACGACGTAGTTATCTCGGAAGTTAATGTCAAAATGGGTAAAACGAAAGTTTTTGAGAGAGCCTGAAAGAGGGACGATTGTCGGTGCAAGAAGAACTGGTGCCAATATCTCTGAAACGACGACTCTTTTAGGATTTTCTCGCCCAACAGTATCTCGGATGTTTAGAGACTGGCAGTTGAGAAAAAAAAAAACTTCAAGCGAAAAGAACTATTCTGGTCGAAAAAGGTTGGTGAACGAGAGAGGTGAAAGGCGAGTAGCACGCATAGTCCGCAGCAACGGAAGGGCAACAACACGGCAGATTACAGCTGAATTCAAAGCAAGTGCATCACAAAGCATATCCCAATGCACAACAAGACGGACTTGCATGCAGGAGACCATCAAGTGCCCTTTGTATCACAGAACAACAGGAAAAGACTTCTGTTGTGAGTCCAGGAACCACATAATTGGTCACTTGAGGAGTGAAAAAAGTAGCCTGGTCCTTTGAATCTCATTTACTGCTCCCATTATGCAGATGGCAGAATCGGATTATGGCGCAAACAGCACGAGTTCATGGATCCCATCTGCCAAATGACAACTTCAGGCTGGTTGCGGCGGAATTATTGTGTCGGGCATGTTTTTCTAGAGTACACTGGGTTCCTTGATATCTGGACAGAACTCGGAACAGCGCAGCTTACCTCAGCATCGTTTCCGATCACGTCCATTCGTTTATGGATCCCTATCACGAAGGAGGTTCAACGGGTTACCCGCTCCTTCCGGAGTGGGGGAAAGCACACGCTGATTCCTTCAGTGTAGCGCGCGTGCGGCCCCGGACATCTAAGGGCATCACAGACCTGTTATTGCTCAATCTATGGTTACAAATTGGTTTGAGGAACATCATCAGAGTTTAGTTTGCTTCCATGGCCAGCTCAGTTCCCTAACCTCTTTGCTATTGAGCATTTGTCGGACGAAATCGAAAGATCACTACAAAGCTTGAAAACGCCACCATCTAATCTTACCGAACTTAGAGCTGCCAACATTCCTCAGCAACGGTCTCAGTATCTTGTTGAGTCAATGCCAAGAAGAACATCAACTGTGATCAGAGGTAAAGGTGGACCAACTTGTTATTAGAGGGCGTTTCTAATATTTTGGCCACTCCGTGTACATTTCGACTTATCTAAGTTGCATTGTGATGCAGAGTAGTATTGTAAACTCATTTAACGCTTATTGCTGCGACAAAAAATAATTTATTTACGACTCTTCTCAAGGGAATAGGTGTAAGGATGCAATTCTTGCAGGACAGAGCCATTTCTGTTAAGGGCTTCAGGATCGAAGAGCAGGGTGAAAAATATGCAAGAACTTTTTAAATGACCTGATATTTCTATCAGGAAGATGGCCACTGCGATTTGTATATTTAAACAATCATAAGCCAATATTCATAGTTTTGAATACAGTCTATACGATACAACCGAACGATTTGAAGGTTCAAATACTGGGAGCAAATAAAAAATGCGAACGAGGTTGACCTATAAATGTAGCCCACTGCTATAAGGCCGGTTATCCAAAGAGGTTTGCGACCAAAAACTGCCCGATCTTTTGGAGAACTATACAGTATGTGTCTAAGTCTAGCTAGAATTTCAAAATCTGGATAAGCAATAGCAAAGCCATGTGAACGAGTGGGGGAAGTGTACCATATTTGTTTGTGACAGATATTATGGCGTAGTTACTCGTTTCTTCGATAGGAGGCAGTAGTGTGCAGGCAATCTGATGAAGACTCGGCTACTCTTGCCTAGCCTCTCAGGTTACTTGACCTCACTCCATATGACTTTTTTTTTTGGGGGGGGGGGCGGTTATTGCAGTCGCAAAGTTTTACGCAACTCCTTTACCATGATCTCTTACGTTTACATGACTCGGCTCATGAACGACTTACCTTCGAAATTCTGGAGGGGCGTATGCAACCCGCTGTAAAACAGTCCATTTCGAAACCAGGTATTCAAGCCATTTATATTTGGATCGTTCAAAAGTGAACAACGCTACAATTTTTTTCTTCACACTTACCATTTATTAGGACGAAAGGGAGTGCACGTTACATTAGAGATATTCCCTGCCAATGTCTAGGCATTTTCCGTATTGCCGCAGCAAACATTCTTGGGAGTATCCCGGCACTTACAGAGAAGATGGTCGTTGCAAGAGAAATTCTTACCGCGCATTGCCTCTTTCACTGTGTAGAACAGAGCTTAGTCCCAGGCAGCAAAAGAGGACCCATGGCGACAATTGTGGGGTGACTTAAATGTGACTGCGCATTTTTTCAGCCACTCATTCGGTCCACTCAGGATCGCCACTACAATAACGTTCTGTTACGTGAAAAACAATGTTTGGATGAAGTTGGAAAAGCTATCTTCTGTAGGTTTTACTTAGTTTGGAATAGCTAAGCCGCCTTGAATGAACCTCTGAAAGCACCGTTTTACACCTTTGTATATGAGGTATGTGAACGAGCACGAGGTAAAATCGAAACTCATAAAAAATTAATAATTTGGGACCAACAACCATAACGTTCGTTTGGTCGATTATTATTCATAACATTAATAACTAACGCGTGAGAACGGGGGTTCATAAAGTCGCGAGCATTTGCAATACATGTAATTCAATTTCTTTAAAATGCGGTGATTTTATTCTTTTAAAACAATACCCAGGGACTTTACTCCTAATAAGGAATGTTTTAAATATCATGCATGATCTTTAAAGGAGACATAAAAATATGCGTCTATGATTCTCGGGTGAATGAGGGCAGTGAAAATTTGAAGATGAAGCACAAATTCACAACACCGATATATAATGATCAAAATAGGAGAGATCTACATCTTTGGCAAACGTTATGCAACCCGATGATGCGGTATCTAAACAAAAACTAGAAAAGTTGATTATGACATAGACAAGAGAATTATTGATAAGCATGTGCAAATTATCTCCTTATTCTGCCGCGTTTATCGAGACAATCGTTTCTTGAAATCTGCGGTTCAACGATGCTGTAACAGCATCATTATCAGAATCAACATTGCAGAGCGCTTATCGATAGGCGGAAGCAGTAAATTTATCCGTGGTATTCAGCGATTGTTGCAGAAGCCACTGAAATGTCATTAAGTATCGTTCCGTACCATGGACTTCTATTCTAGAATACGGAAATATTTGGAGGAGATCAAATGTTTGAAGGCCACTGACTTTTGAACAATTATAGCAAGGTACTGCCCTTTTTCTGTTTTCAACGGCCCGTCAGAACAGGCGACGAAACGCTATTCTTGGCTTTTGTCAGATTTTTAACAATTTCAAATTGTTGTTTGCCAATTAATTTCTTATACGAGGCTCGTCCAGAAAGTAAGTTCCGTTCGGTAATAAAAACAAAACTACTACATATATATTCAAAATTTTTTCTTTACCAGATTCTATGTAC
>JAHWFO010062772.1:2036167-2152500 GCA_023313115.1 Rhysida immarginata
CTCCGACGGGTTCACCCAACTAGTCACGCGTTGGCGCAATGCGTGGAAAGGGATGGGGACTATGTCGAAAAGTGAATAGTGCATTACATAGAGGACAAATGCGAGTATAAGATGCAAAAAGAATTTTGAAAATCAGTTAACAAATAAAGTTACAGCCATGGAGACCTTGTTCATCAATCGCCTCACGTATTTTATTTACGATAGCCTGTAAAGTTTCTACAATGTTTGCGATTCCTCTTTGGGTTGCTAGATTTTCATGCTGGACAAGCTGCTTGACCTTTCGAATGAACACCTTTGTGGGAGCTCGAGGATTTTGCTGTTTCTGGCTAGTTGGAATTAACCCTTCCCGGGATTTTCCTTTTCCATTCAGTATTGCCGATATGCCTTTCTTCGAAGCAGAGAAATGTCATGTTTTATATGCGCTAATTAAAGGGGCAGTAATGTACCCGATTTTCGGAGACATTTTTTCATGGCATTTATTGCTTTCGAATGAAACAACAATGAAATGTAATAACATCATCTCAAGTGCTTTGTCTCGTGTACGTGAACCCACAGGCATTCACACAACAAATCGTTACCAAAGATCGTAATCAACCTTCTGTAAATACGATCGGGTACCGAGTTTTTAATCACCCTGTGTTTAATAATTTTTGAACTTAGTAAAATGCTGAAAACGTTACATGATTATGTTAAATTTTATTTGATTGTGTTAAGAAAGCGCATTGATTAGTAGAGCTTGCCGCCCGCTGCTTTTCCTTTACACTACCGACTTGGTGTCTAAAAACTTTTCATCCAGGCATCAGTCGACCTTTTATCTGGTGGTTATTTACCGTAAGCTGACCTCCATTTCTTCTGTGTCGCTTGTTTTGTTTCTGTAAGCTTGCTACATACTGCACTTTCTGTATGATACCATCTTTTGTGTTCGTGCTTCCTATGAGCAGTTTCTGCAGTCTCATAAAAATTTTGGAGTTTCTTTCTAACACGCTGAAAACCTAACTTAACCTAACCTTAATTATGTCACTATGTTCAAAATTATTAAATATTGTTTGAATACAAAACTTTTATGGACACCCTGCATTTTGAAGCATTAAACGATTAGGCAGAAGACATCTTTTTCGACTAATACCTTTCCTATAAAAGAACAAAATGCCTGTAACAAAAAAAAATCCGAGATATGAAACGCGGATACGTATTTCGAAGACTATGCCTTCATTCTCAACGGCAAGAGAATGTGTCAGTAGATGTTTCTTTGTGGTTCGATTGTTTTCTTCCTTTACAGGTAATTGCACACTACAATTTCTTCTTGTATACACAGCAAGAAATTACACAGTGTATTCTGAAATTGTATATAATGGAACTAGTTTAAGCCGTCCGAATGACATTCGCACAGAAAAAAAAACTCGATTTTATTGAGTGAGCGATTTTGTAAATGCAAATCGGAGGACGACCCTGACTGAAATAATATTCGACCCCGAGTCGACGGGAATTGTAAAACGTCCATCTCTTTCACTAAACGATACAATACAAGGACCTCTCATAATTATGTTGAGGCCACAAATGTTGGTTTACTAACGTTTAGGCTCAAACTCTAATAAGTAAACCATCTCTACCATCGAAGTAAGGCATTTTGTAAACAAAATACGACATGGACTGGTTTTACGTGCGCAAAATGATGGACGCGTCAACAGAAACAATCAAAGAGTACAGCCTGGTGAATTTTGGGAAGTCACGAATAAAGAAGTTGGGAATTGAGTGATTTTGAGAAAGACGTTATTGTCAGTACAGGCCACCCCGACTTGTGATGTGATATGCAAATGCTAACACTCGGGCATTGTCAGCGCAGAAAAACATATAGGCCGGCTTCCGATAGGCATCTAGGGATAGAAAAGCGTTAGCCATCCTATGCAAATGCATGCGCGTTTATCTCTACTTTTGCAGCGAAATCCATCGGAAAGCGACAGAACTTTTTTGGTTACTTGATATTTCTATACAGCATGACAATCACTAATCATTTGCTACTCGCTTTGCTTATTTGTTAATATAGATTTTATGATTTTGATTGATTTAATCTTTCTTACCTATCCCATTTATGATCTCAGGGTTTTTATTTGTTAGAATAAATATGGATGAGACAGGTCTAGTTTTAAACAATACTTAATACAAAAGAAGCCAAATTCAAGAACTGATTGAGAGTTATCGATGGCTCAGACATGCATATTGTCTTCTCGTGGCCGAGTCTGTTAGAGTAGCCCGATTTCAGTGCATGCCCCAACAGCTTCCCCATGTGCACCAGTGAGCGGATAATTCTATATTTTTTTCCCCTTTAACACGACAGTTAATCAAGAGAATCAGTCTTAAAAACTATTAATCCCAACAACGCTTCCTTAAATTTTCAATTTTTTTTTTTTTTTTTTCATATCCAAAATGACATAAGAAGTAGAGACTTGTAACAATGTTAAGGGAAACATTAATACAGATTTTTATAGAATAATGAAATGTGATTGGATAAAAAGAAAACTCCTCCTTTTTCATACAAGAATAACTTGGAATTTGATTGTATACGAGATATCAATATTTCCAAGCAGTCGTTCTCGGAGGAACTTCAATGTAGTATAAAATTTATTTTCTAGTAAAATATTAGATATCAAATTAAAAATAATTAACATGTTTTTATTCCCCCCCTCCATTTATTAAATACATATCAGATTTTTTTTAAAAAAAAAGAAAAGTTGCTTCTGGAAGCGGAGCCGCCAGTTGGTGTAAGCGGAGGAAGAGGCGATGCCTCGTCAACTTGTCACGAACTAACACCGGGGGGGCTTAAGTCGGTTATCCGCTCCTCTTCAGTTACGACAAACAGCCATCCACTCTTTTCCCAAATGCCGCTTAAGACCCTTCTAGACATAAAACGGGAGTGGGAAGGGGTCCTCCCGCTTGCCAGGCTCGCGACAGAGACGTGACGGGAATTGAACAGCGCGACATATTTTCTCGTCCGCCATCCGTTAAAAGTTGGTGGAACAAGGTGGATGGTCGGGGGAAGGAGATGGCACCACGATATTATATATATATTTTATAGACGGGAGGGCGCCGAGAGATGGGTGCACTTAACGGTTGGGATGCACGAAACGGCTGAAGGGAACGAATGAAATATCTTCCTGTTCGGTCCGTTTATCTATATGCACGGCTATGTGACTTGGAGTAAGACAAAATGGCTAGCAAGTAGCAATTTTTTTTCTATTGGCAATAAATAGATACAGGTTTCATGCAATATGATTTCTGTCACAATGGATAATTAGAAATTCCATGCAAAATGTTTTTGTGCAAATCATTTTATGCTTTGAAATAATTTTTAATCTATTCGTAATGATTTGCGCCACATTCAAACTGAAGTGTTTTAATGGCAAAAAATTATTATGATTTTCTTCGTATTCATACATACGTAGAGTATTCTTTCTAGATGTACGGAAGGAAGGTCAACTTCACTGTTATTCTACAGGGCGTTTACGAAGTGTGCAAACTTTTAGGGGTAGAAGACCTTATTTTGAACACATTTTGCCAATAAACTGGGGTTCACAAATGAATTCTTGATGCATAAAAAAATGGTTAAACAGCTAATTCCCCTTTTCTCTCGAATGGAATAACCATTATTTAATATTTATGTTCCAATATCAGTTTAATTAACGTTGGACAGTAATACATGCCTCACAACGCCTCAATGACGAGACGCTGTGAGGCATGCTGCTCATGGTCAAAGGTTTGAATACCTTTTGTAAATAAAGAAATTAAATTGGACCCGATTCCAAACATCAGATAAATGATATTAATTAGAAAATGGATGGAAAAATTCTGCGACCTGGATTCGAACCAGGAACCTCGACTGTCCTGGTCGACGCCTCTATAGCCCAATAGCCTGGATTCGATAGCCCAATTAGTAAAACACCCTCTTGGAACATTTCTAATCTTATTGATAATTTAAAGTGCTACTAGTGAATGTGGCATAACCGCAGGACAGAAAAGAGGATGGGAGCAAAGCTTACTCGTTTCGGCTTTTCACAAGTATTTTAGTTTTCATGCAAGACTTGAGTATTTACTGATTTTGTCTGCTTATTACTTTCGCAAATAATGTGTATTGGGAAGAGAAATGCCAATTATATGGGATACTTGGTTTGTACATACACAGGCCAAAAAATTATAAACCTATGTAAATTTGTTTTATTCCATTTTTTTGAGGACATGTGATTCAAGCGTGTACTTACAAACCTAGCGTCAATAAACTTCGGACACCAAGTAATTTGGCTAAAAACACAGTGAAAAGTGCATATAGAGGATTGCAGATTTACTGAGTATATGTAACAATATCAACATCGATTTAGAATCGATTTAATGGTGTGAAATAATTTATTCAAATTTATGTAAAATGGCGTTGTCAACAGGTTTCAAAGAACTTCGTACACAAGGGGTCACCAGCATATAGAACTTTACTGAAGGCTGTAGAAACGCCCAGAATGCTTTGCATCAGGCTTTAAAAGCACCGTCCACGCGACAGAGCACAGTATTCGTGTTGTTTTGAACCATGGGACGTGGTAAGCCAGTAGAAACGTGAATACGGCAAAATATTATACAGCAGTTCCAGAATAACATATCCCAGCGAGCTATTGCCCATGAATTATCAGTTCCACTCTCTCTCTCTACTGTTAATGGGATCATCAACCGTTTCAGAGAAATCGGGAAAACAGAACCAGGGACTGCACCAGGCAAGCAGCGATTATTGAATGTTAGGGACCTACGAGCATTTCGACGTCACATTGTGAAAAACAGGCATGCTCCCATAAGTGAAATGACTGTTTGGGCTCGAGAATATTTTCATATACCCATATCCGAAAGCACAGTCCGCCGTTACATCAGAAGATGCAACTATTACTTATACGCTACTAAGAGGAAGTCATTTATGAGCACTGTAGCTAAGCGTCGCCGGGTAGCATGGGCCAGAACCCATCTAAAGTGGACCCTTGCTCAGTGGAATAGTGTTCTGTGGTCCGACGAGTCCACCTTTGCAGTGATATATGGCAACAACGGTCGCAAGGTTCTAAGGACCAAGCACGAAAGTAATCATCCCGACTGTTACCAGAGGAAAGTTCAGAAGCCTGCATCGCTGATGTTGTGGGGCTGCATGAGTGCAGCCGGGACAGGATCGCTTCACTTTTGCGAGGGCACTGTTAACTCTGCTGCCTATATAAACATTCTTCAACAGCATCTGCGTCCATCCCGTCAAAAGTTGTTCAATAGAAGACCAAGCATCTTTCAGCAGGACAACGCGAAGCCTCATGCTGCTCGGAACACCAAGGCTTGGCTACAACAGCAGTGTTTCAGGGAATGCCTGCAGCCCAGATCTATCACCCATTGAAAATGTATGGCGCATTTTAAAGCGAAAAGTCAGACAGCGGAAGCCTCAAACACTGCAGCAGTTGCGGGCGTGTATTTCCGAAGAGTGGGACAAAATTCCAGTAGAAACAACGCAGAAGTTAGTGTCCAGCATGCCTCAACGACTTCGGAGCGTCATTCGTCGGAAAGGTGACATCACTCAGTGGTAATGTGCAATAAACGGTACGGTGTACGAAGTTCACTGCAACGCGTTGAAAACGGAACATTACAAAAAGTCGCTTATTTAATTTTCTCGTTTTTTTATATGTTAAAATGCTATATGACAGTTGTACTAAAGCTCTGTACACTCAATAAAGTAATTTTTATTTGTTTACAATTAGTTTCGTTGTACTTATCCAAAATTCTGTAGGTGTCCGAAGTTCATTGACGCTAGGGTTGTATTTAAGGAGCTGGGCGAGTCTAATCTCAGAGCTTGATGGGAGAAAAGCAAGACCTAACCAATTTAGAAATGGGATTCGTTGTTGGTGCCTGTCTAACGAACCAACCTGGCAGAACCATGCGTTAAGAATTGAAGCGTAAAGGCGCTCTATCCAGAGTATTCAACCGTTAAAATGATCCACTTAAAGGGAGTAACCGTGGCTAAAAAACAATCAATCATGAGCGAGACTACTGCAGTTTAAAGCAATTGTAAAACAATTGACAACTGACTTTTAACCAAGATTTTTATCCATTTCTGACAGAACCAGGCACCTGGCAAAACCATGTATTTGGAGAAACCATACATCTGGCAAAACCATCGACGGTAGGCAGAGGGTTTGGCGGGAGGCCCATGAAGTAATAGATCCAACATAGCTTATCAAAGCTCTTGTGTCATGGCATGGAACTTCTTCCGATATGGAACTTGTCTCCTGATATTCATGAAAGGTCGGGCGCGTTCCAATGACTGCTTGAACACTGTTGCCGAACACTGTATTCTGCAATGCTGCATTTGACGGCTTCTTCATAGACAACAATGTTACTGTTGTACTGTTCCATAAAGAATGTTTGGAACATGTTGAAACGACATATCTGTTCCAATTTACGTATGTTTCATACATATTTCATTGACCACTGTATGCACATGCATCCTGACAACTGTTCTCTGTACTGATGAGCTTTTCAAGAATGTAATGATCGAAATTTTAAAATGTTTCAATTATAAAATGAACTATGAAATTAATTATTCTTATTTAATTTTCATATTTTAGCTACCAATGATACCTCATTCTTAACCTGTATAACTCTTGCCCGATATTGATCGCTATCGAAGCATGTTTTATTTTTATTAAACTTTATGCAAACCCCTAATAACCATTAAATACACGATCAATTTAAAGAAATTGAGTTAATGGAAATGTCATTAATAGGCTAATTGCATTTTCATATTGTTCCAATTTACCTCGATGCATCGATTCATTAATGATTGCTCACAGCGTGAACATGACAATTGCAGGTGTGGAAAACGATAGAACACTTTATTATTCCCAATTTATATGACAAATAAGTATTTGAATTTAATGGTGAAAATTTTTAGGAAACAACGAACAACTACTCAGTTCACGTATAGCTAGCTGTATATATGAATTACCTCTGCAATAATTTTGCTGTCAGATTTGACTAGACGCCCTTTCGGTTTGAAAGCTCACATTATGTTTCGCATGCGAAGCATTTACAAAACTCATTCGTCGACTCTTGATCTGCTCTAATTGATTTATTTCGTGTGAAACGAGCCATAAACAGTGGTAGGTCGGGCGAGTTAAGATTCCAATACAGACGACATAATTTCCTTTCTAATTATGTATTAGGAGGGTAATCCTTGCGTTTGAGCATGTTGCGAATTTTTCCCTCATGTTTTCTATCAGTTGATGGTAAAGTAATATAGATTTAGTACAGAGTTTAAATTCGTTGTAAGAAATTTGAATATGCAAAGTTGTCGCCATGCATTGTTATTGACGTCAATGCAGATATATTAACAATTACGTCTGAGCGCAGTTTACTGAAGCCTACCGATTAATTTTTGTGCTATTATTCATCGAAACTGCCCCGACAATTGACCAGATTCACTGATAGTTGTTTTAAAAGTTCAAATTCTCAGTATGGGGCAAGAACTCGATTTCTGAGCGTGAGGCTCAAAGATGGTTCAAAATTTTTATATCAAATCCGAAGATGCAAACCTTCAAGATAAGCTCCGCTCCCGATGCCCGTCGTAATTTATAATGACTCTTTAAAATCGTTAATGAAGTCAAATATACGGCTAACGTAACCAGAACTGGCATCCAGTACGGAGGGTTGATTCAGATAAAATGAGACGACTTTGCAGTTCTGTTACGATGGTGTAATACCATGGCGCCACCATCGGTTGTGTTCGATGTGAGAGCCACGTTGTTGGACTATCGCCCGGCACCGTAATTTCCACTGAAGTAAGCTGAGTTTGAGGGACTCCATGGGAAGTTCGTTCCACACCTGCTGACACATTTTCCATAGCCCATCAACGGTTCTTGGTCGGCGACTTCCGAGCCGTCGATTCAGGAGACCAAAACCACAGAAATCCATCAGTGATGCGTCAGGAGATTTTACAGGCACATGAGAGAAGGGAATAACTCGTATGCCCGTCTCCTGTTCCATCTTCCTGTAGTAAGCCACAGATGACTTGGCAGTGTTCAGTTATGTTCAGTCACTCAGTTGTGTGACCGCGCGCTTTATGACGTCGCTCCAGCCCAAGATTGTCATGAATTATTCTGGAGACTGTTGCGTGTGAAATACAGTACCTTTCCTTTGGGCTAGACTTCTCTGTGTGGGGGGATTTTCTTTCAGCACTTCAGGCCGGATTTCTCGCACCACCTGAGCTGGGCGTGTTGGCTGGGGCTTGTTTCTGGTCTGCTTCTCTGCTCGTTCACGTTCATTAGAAGGTCGCAATTTGTTCTTTTTGATTATTCGACCCACAGTAGCTTTGGATACCACAATACCATTTCGTTTACCAAATGCATAATGCACGAAAGACTGAAGTTAGCGTCGGAAAGGCCAAACATATACCCTTCCCAAAAAGCTGTGATTTTTGGAAGCCATGTTTCAGCACGAAATGTCCCAAATAACAGCAACAAGTGTATACAAAGCTAATCCCCATGAACAGTGGACGAGTCATGCAAATCACATTCCGTCAAGGTCATACGCGGCGTTTAAAGTCGTCTCATTTTATCTGAATCAACCCTCTGTAATGGAATGATCATACAACTGTTTGTTAACATTTAAAGCAAATTTGTAAAGTGCGCAAGCTTGAAAAATGGCTTATCCATGAGTTGAACGAAGAAAACCAAGCACAACGTTTGCCCACTTGTTCCTCACTCATTTTGCAGAAAAAAATTGATTCAAATTGTGACATGTGACAAAAACTTGGATCTGTATGATGCTCAAAACTAGGTAAATGGTAAACGGTGATGCTCCTCCAAACAAAAAGGCCAAACCTGACCTTTATCCCGCGAAGGTTATGCTGATAGTTTGGTAGTCAATGGCTGGATTGATCCACCAGAAATTTCTCAAAGTTGGCCAAACCATTACAGCTCATGTGTACTGCCAGCAGTGGCGGTATTCACCAGAAACTTTGCAAAAAAACATTCTTCACTTGTTAATAGAAAAGTGCCTGTACCCTTCATGACAACGCTCGCCTTCATGCAGGAAACTTAAAACAAAAATTAGAGAAGTTAGTATATGAAACTTTGCCGCAACTACCATACCCACCAGACCTTTCCCCAGCAGAGTATCATTTTTTCCCTGCTTTAGACAATTTTCTTCCAAAAAATGTTTTCAAAATCAGAATGATGTTGAAATTGCCTTCGATGAGTTCATCTCTTCAGGGAAGCAAAACTTCTTCAAAACATGAAAAGCATCCTAGACTGTGGAAGGTTATTTCTGCCGCTTATGTTTGTCCTTGTTGCTACTCAAAACTCAAACTGCTAAACTGACATGACTTTCCCACCAATTGATATTTCAAAATCATTTTGTTTAAAGGAATTTAAACCTTTTGATATATTATTATTATTATTATTATTATTATTATTATTATTATTAGATAAGCATTCCCAAAGGAATAAACAAGGTAAAAGGACGAACGACCGACGTAAAACGTCTCCGTCTATATTAAACACTGAAAACCAAAAATAGGTAGCAACGACAGACGATCGAACGTTGAAGACGCTTCTCTTAGGCCGATAATATTCCTTGATTCGTCTCCTAAAATGAGCACACGTGACTGGATATCTTGGCGATTCACATTTTATCGGTATACTGCGAAGCTCTGGTGGTAGGGAATTCCATATCGTTACGGCATTATATGGGAAATGTCTGGAAAGAAAGATTGATATCTTATACGGAATTTCAATCTTATTTTTTCTTGCCGTTCGGTAATTGTCAGATTTTCGAAGCCACTTTACTATGAATGAAGCTGGATGATGGGGATTTCGGAGGGCACCCGACAGTTCGACGAGAAGTCCCGTTGCACGTATAGTTTCAAACGTCGGTAACTTTTGTTTATGGCACAACAAAGTGATTGAGTCATATTTCTTTGCTCTAAAAGTTACTCTGAGCAAAGCATTATATGTTACTTTTAATCTCTGAAAATTATGCTGGGGAACACTTGCCCACAGAACTACCGTATAATAGAGGTAAGGAATAATTTTGGTTTCAATGACCACTCTAAGTTCTTTGTAGGATAACAAGGATCATAATCTTTTCATGAGATAGCCGCGGCTTTTTAGGCCCGTAATTATCTTTTCACATAAGCTACTAAATTTAAGGGTATTATCATACGTGAATCCCAGAAAGGTCAAAGAATGTCTATTTTCACGTTTTCGAGAAATAGTTAATGTTTTTGTTTTATTTGCGTTCAACTTCATGCCGCGGGTACTGTACCATTTCTCTATCCATTTGAGATCATCTTGTACTTTAGTCATTATTTCTTCATGTTCGCTTTCTTTATAAGGGGAGTAAAGAATATTATCGTCTACATAGCTGGTTATCTGCAGATTAAATTCATGGTGGTAAAGAGATGAAGTAGCTACCGCAAACAACAAGGGGCCAATACTGGAGCCTTGTATCACTCCTCGTAGCGATTCCTGGTAACTGGGAAGGTCACCATCTATGACATTTTTCCTTGACATGAAGTAGTCTTTTATAAGTGCTAGATACTCTCCCGAGACACCGAAAGATTTTAGATCTTCAAATAGTTGTTGGCGTGAGATGGTATCGAAAGCCTTGGAGATGTCGGTTTGTACCATCATAAAATTATTACCTTTGTCTATGGCTTCCGTAGCTTGTATGTATATTTGCATGGGGCACCAATTTACCCGAGCATTGGGCCGACTGCCCTTTTGTTGTCTTGGTACCCTAGGCCATATTTGCATTGTCAGTTCTCGGAATACACATTTTTCTAGAATCTTCGTCAAGGGGGGTAACATGGATATTGGGCGGTAATTGCTTATTAGGTTCGGATCTCCGTTTTTATAAATCGGTATGATATTCGCGATTTTCAGCATGTCAGGGAATTTTTTCGACTGGATAATTGTGCTACACAGCTCTTGAATCATTTGTATTCCTTCTAGATTCAGAGTTGTCAGTAGCTTACTTGGCACTAAAAATGCGTGTTTCACATCCTGCATTTTTGTTGACTTCATAATTTTACTGAATCACGTAAGTACCAGGGACAGGAGGAATGGCGATATTACTATACCCTAAGTCTAATTGTTTAATTACATTTCGTGGAAGCATGATTTGGCAGGGATTATTAAGCCATCTTAAGTATTCTGAATGTCTTTCATTAGGAAACATAATTCTTGTGTCGTTCATTTCACTCCGTATCAGGTTCCACAAATTAAGATTATGATTTTGGATCACCACTCGGAATCTTATTTCTTTCCGTAAAGCTATTCTTGAATTATTTATTAGCTTGCTTAAATTTTTCAAGCGTCTCTGAATTCTTGTTCACTAGGAAGCTACGGTATGTAATTATTATATGTTTATGGAATTTGAAAACATAATAAGGCTAAATATTATGTTGAATCATCTAAAGGTGACAAAAATTTAACTACAAAAGGATCCTTTCATGATTGTTAAAAGCTTTAAATTACAATTTAATTAGAAAAGAATTGTGTGTTATTTTTAAAATTTAACTAATGTTTGGCATAAAGATTTCCAATGTTTCTATGTATGTAGCCACTGTTGGTGGTGTTCTTTAGCTTAGGCAACAATTTCGATTATAGCCTTAATAATATAATTGAAAGTTTTCATCTTTCATTTTATGAATGACCTTTATGGGTACATCATGCTTTTCATCTACAAGTTCATTATAGTTCAGCGCATTTCTTTTGGTACATAATCAGATAGGGAGAGTTTTGTTTCAATCCCAATCAATTGTCCGAGTGTCGTTTATTTTTATTCTCGATTTCATTTGTTGAGAATCAAGATAGACCTTGCTCATGTCGGCGAGGTGGAGCCAGAGCGCACACGTTGGGACCCGAAAGATGGTGAACTATGCTCGGGCAGGACGAAGCCAGAGGAAACTCTGGTGGAGGTCCGTAGCGATTCTTGATCAAACGTTTCCAGAGACCCCTTCAAAATAATGCCACATGTCCTAATATAAATGGAAACATACTTTATTGGGCTCATTTGCGATTCATATTAGTGCAGTTCCAACACGGCGTTGTCTTATGTGATATAAGCAACAAGTTTGAACACGGTATTTTGTGGAATGGCAAAGAGCAACGTCAGTAAAACCACCAGGTGATAGACAGATCGTCGAGACAGTTCCGAATTTCCACTTCTAGTACCCCCAGCGCAATCACCATTCGGCGGGAACGGAGGATCCTAGGTTTCTATGATCGTGTTGCTGCTGCTCATAAGCCACGCATCAGCATATCAATGAGAAGGGACATATAGAATGGTGTCCAACTTAACGGAACAGTACATACTTATGAAGCGACGAATCTCGATACATACTTTGACAATCAAATGCTCGGGTTAGAGTCTAGCGGAGAACGCTTCAAGCCTGATTACGTGGGGCCCATTATGAAGTTCGGATAGCGGTGTCATGGTACATGTATAAGGCCAAAGTTTGGATTTTCATGGTTCGATTGTTCTAACTTGTCCCAGTAGAGGAACTGTTATAAGGGTTGCCTAAATAAGTGGACACGGTCTGATAATACCTTTATTTGAAACTTAAAAGTAATCACTATGATTGTTGAAGCATTGGTCCCGTCGGTTACACAGCAGGTCAATTTTCTTAGCATAGAAGGATTGTGGTCCATTTTTGAAAAAAGTCTTTCACTGCATCCTTCACGTTTTGTCCTAATTGAAACGTTTCTCTTGCAATGTCTTCTTGAGCGGCCCAAAGATGTAATAATCACATTTTAACAAGTCTGGGCTGTAGACAGATGTTCCAAGGCTTCTCATCGGAATTCTTGTGTCACGTGTCAATGTGATCAAGAAAGGATCGATAGGCATAGGTAAGTAATTAAATAAATGGATTTATTCAAAGTGAAAAAGTTAACGCAGTGGAATAATGCTTCTAAAGTATGCAATGCTGAAGTAAGTAGAAAAATGATAAGTCAATGCAAAATCAAAGTTTGTATGAACGTCGCACAACTCCTTGATGGACGTAATAGCTCACCGCTGACGTCGTCGCTGTAATATTGAATAACGGAGAGGGCGAGGCTACAACTTGCAACGGTCGCAAGGAGTACTATCCAAACGTGGCACTTTTGATGAACGACCACAATGTCACATTACCGGTGAGATTCCACCGATTAAAAACAAAACAATCAATCTACTGAAGATCCCTTCACTGGATTATCGTAAATATATATAAATAGTCACGGTACACTTACGACGACGACTCTTCTTCGAGTTAGTCGCAGAAGTAGGAACACGTACGATTTTAAGGAAACTCGTAGATCACGCTATAAAAATATAGCCTACAGTCCCAAAGCGCAGCGAGGAAGACTCTCCTCGAGTAAATAGATAAACGCTACTGCGCACTACACTTTCGTGGTCACAAAGCTCGCTGGTAGCAAGTTTCACGGTGAAAAATATTACACACGGGGATGCGATGCGGCCACTCTTGAGCTAAGGGTAGATAAGAACAGTCAGAGTGAGTGACGACGGGGAAGCGGAAATTTAGTCCCAACATTAGATGGGGGGGGGGGGGTGATTTAAACATTTAAGTCACTGATTGGTTGTCGATACTGTTGGTTGAAGAAAGAAAGACACAGTTCGATGAATTAAAAAGAAAAGTTCGCAAATTCACGGGCCGTGTGTCGGACGCAGAGAATCATCTCGTCGAAGCAACGGAGTATTCCCCCTGTTCCTTGTTCGTGGTACAGGGCGAATGAGAACGGAAAGACTCCAGCCCAGACGCTGTCGACTCTATCAGCTCCAGTCGTCTCGGGGAATGCCGTCTCAAAGTACGTGAAGATTTCGGCACGTACGTTGCAATCAAATACAGTCAAATGACTGAACACTATCGCACGTACCTGGCGAGGGAATCGGCTCGTCGGCGTCGTTCCTTTCGTCATGGCGTTCTCGGGCGTCGTCGGCGCACGATAACGATGGGCGCTCGCCGCCGTGCTCGTCGATGTCGAAAGCCGAGGGATCCAATAACTGGTATAGTCCCGTAGCAAGGGCGCTTACGAGGTGATGGATACGTTGCTGAAAAGCGTCGCTGTCTGCGGACGCTTCGGCTGCTTCGATGCGCGGCGGACTGCCAGCGCCGGCTCTCGTCGGCTCCTCGTGGCGTGGACTTGCCTGACGTTGGCGTTGGCGAGGGTTCGCTCGTTCCCTTTTTCTGGCGGTATACAGTCGAATTGCCGCTTCTGCCGTGCTCCTCGGTTGCTTTCCCCATTTAGCGACGAGCAAACATTGCGAGAGGTGTTTCCGCTACCTTTTTCTCTCGTACTCTGTCCGCGTTCAATTTTCCCGCTCGCTCTCCTCTGACGTCCAATCTCGTTTTCTTATTATCGCCGTCTCGGAGATCCGACCGTGAGAATACCTTCGGACGACGACGTTTGACACGTGACATCTTGCAATTCTGTATAACATCATGGTGGTTTCACGGGAGATGTGGGGGCGCGCATTGTCGTGCAGAAGGATCACCTGTTGTGAGAGAAAAACTGGGGGCTTGTTTTTGATTGATTCCAAAGTTTCAGTCAAAACATCGGCAATCAATTCCGTGAACTACCATATTACATACAAGGTGATTCAGAATTCATTTTACAAACTTCTAGGGGAAGTAGTATGGGTGATTCTAAGCAAAAAAAAGTTCATATCAATGTGGGTCCAAATTTGAATGATAACTGAGATATGAACAGAAATAAAAATGCCGCCACCAAGATCAACAAGTTAATTACTCAAGTTCTGTAAAATCTAGAATGGTGAATTTTGGTAAACAACAGAGTACATAAAACTGTGTGTACCGTTAAAATTTGATCGAATTCCAACGAATAGTTTCCGAGTTGTCGTAACACGTGCTGGTTAGTACTCGCATGTGAGCACCGATATTACATCTGCAACTTACCTTGACTTTTTGGACATTTCAGTACTAGCACCTGCGGCAATAGTTGGGATTGGACCATTGTTGTACCAAAATGACAATTCTAGTCCCAAATCAAGATGTGTGGAGGAAGGGTTAAAGATGAACGCACAAAGCCCAATGAATACTTGTGGGATGAATTGAAGCGACGACTAAGCCACTTACCCGAAAATCTGTGACTGAACTCATATTATAGGGGGGTTCATGAAGCTATCTGATAAAATGTTGGCATGCCTTACTGGGAGAGCAGAGGCCGCAATGAAAACAAAAGCAGGTTCAACATACCATAGTAATTTTCGGGAAATCATCGTTGCAGAGAAAGTAAGGTGTCCCACAAGTGCTTCTTTGATGAAAAAAAAATTGAATTTTAAATTTTCTCTTTAATTTTTTTGTTCGTTGTATTTGTTTGACCTGCATATGGTGCCCTTGATTAATTATTTAGTACTTAACAAAAAGTGCAATTATGACCCATTTCGAATCTTCTGGATAAATACAAAATATTACTTAATTTACACAAACTCAAAGAATTTATTTAATAAATTACCATTTTTTTAAACAGTTCCTTTTTTTTAATTTAATGCTGATTTCAAGTATTTACCTCCACTTACAGGATGGATTTAGGATCTAATCCCTTCTGCATAAATATTTTTCAGCAATTCTAAATCACATTCTGAAGAATACAAAAAAAAAAAAAAATGCAGCTCTCTCGTTTGAAGGGAAATTTTTGTTGCAAGTGGACAACAACATCCCATCATTCTCCCTCTCCGCCTTTCACAGGTGCGCCAATTAGGAAAGGATTTCGCCTTTGATCCGGACGGGATCTGCGTGACAGTCATCCTCGTGTGTATTTGTGTGTGTGGATGTCGGTGGGTAGGTTGGGCTTATTTGCGGTGAGGGTGTTGTGCTGGGTGACGAGTGTGCGGCGCAATTCATCCAAGCAACTAATAACTTTCTCTTTTTTTTTTTCTCCTTCCATTGTCGAAACGAAAAAAAAAGTAGCAGAAAATGAAAACGAACGTAGACGGTAGAGACAGTAAGGAGGAGGATGAACGATGATGGTGGTGTTGATGGAACTGGCTGGCCCTATGTCAACGCCCCCCTATCGTAGAGTAAGATATAAGGGGGACCCAGGGATAGTATGAACAATTTTTCTTAACGCCTATATCGGCAAACATGCAAAGAATATTACGCACTTTGCCTTCATACGGAACCTCGTCACGACCGACGACACTGTATCGATGCATGAAACGCGCACAAATGACGTCAGCTATAACGATTTTCACCCCTTATGATGATAAGTTTCCACTGCCTCCCTCATCCGCTTACCTTGGCTTTCAATATTCCGAAAAGGTTCAATCATTCTTCCATCTCCATGATAATAGCGAATTTTAAAACGTTTCACACGTGCAATCTCTCGCTGGGAAAACAATAACGGCAATACCATTAGTGAAATCCCAATCGATTACGTGTAAATGGAATTCCATTTTAGACAGTCTACTTAAAAAATAATTGGATAATTACATGTTACAGCAAATTATATTCCGTAATATATGTGGTAAGTTTATATTTGTTGTAAGTATTTATATATCGATTCGTTTTTTATAACGGTTGAAGTGACATTACTCGAGTCATGCCCTGGAAACGCTACAACATTATAAATACTAGAGCCTGAAATTTTAAGCTTATTCATGATTGAATCAGAAATAATTAATATCAAACCGAAAGTTGATAAGCAGTTTAAAAGCATTACGAAAAACATGATAAACAAGAATATAACTCATAAAACGATTTTCAAATATGCTGAAAAGAAGAATATAAATATTTGTTGTTTAATATTACAGTCATATTTTATATACATAATGGCGAAAATAGCATGTCAATTTACGTATTCGATTGCAGCGTTCACACGAATCTTTCCAAACACGCGCGAAATAAGAAATGAAATGCTCGCACGTCCAAATGTTTTAAACTATTTCGCCTATGATCTTTCCACTGCTAGAGCTATTCACCCCTTCTTAATCAAAGTTATCATTCATTCCTTCTTAATCATTGTTGCAAAGCATTGTCCGGAAAAATCTTGTAAGCATTCCAAGAAACTTTACCTGTGACGCAGATGTGATTTTAAATTTCAATATTTCAATTTTATTTGCAGTTGGTTTAAATAAACAATGGAAATACTTTTGATTCTATCCACACTCACATCATTTTTAAATGTAGGCCTAACTTTAATTAGCCATTTTTAACAATAGGCCTAATATAATTTAGCAATTTTTAACAATAGGCCTAACATTATATAGTCATTTTAACAATAGGCCTAATATTATTTAGCCATTTTAACAATAGGACTAACATTATATAGTCATTTCAACCTAAGGCCTAACATTATATAGTCATTTTAGCCATAGGCCTAACATTAATTAGCTATTTTTAACAATAGGCCTAACAGTCTTTTTTAACTGTAGGCCTAACATTACCATTTTTAACAATAGGCCTAACATTAATTAGCCATTTTTAACAATAGGCCTAACATTAGTCATTTTAACTATAGGCCTAACATTGAGCCATTTTTAACAATCGCCTTAACATTAATTACTCACATTATACAATAGGCCTAAGAGCACTGGATTTTAAAACGAAATGAGCACGTGCTCCAAGCTGCCATTAACAATGCTTAAGTGATAACCAAAAAGTAACACTGTATTCACTTATGACTCGTCGGTACGAATCGATTGATATATTACACGCCATTTGTTCATATTCTTAACATTAGTGCACGTGCTTGAAGGGGTCCACGAGAGCTCATCAAAACTTGATATATGGCAGGTAAGTTCTTCCATTTCACATAAAGGTTGTAATCTTAAGCTTGTAATCTTTAGCTGAAGCTCGTAATAAGGGGTCATTGAAGTACTTTTTGGGGGTCATTTTCTCGGACGTAGCATTTCGAAAATCGAAAAGAATGTCATATTCGACTTGTGCTCGTCATTCCCGTTCGAATGACAGGTTACATGCCTTATATTTCCAAACAAAAAAATTAATGGGGGGGGGAGGGTTGGGTCTCAATAGTCACGTGACCGTTAGACCGATTTCAATCACAAACTAATCAGGTGAGCCCAGAAAGTGTCTCTATCGAAGAGCAAAAGCAGAATTTGAAAAAGTTAAAGCATTCTCGAGTAATCGTCGGACATACAGACAGACAGACGGACACAAACAGAGCGAAACCAATATAAGCTTCATTGAGGAAAGTTAATATTTATAATTATTGTTTTAATTCTCGTATAATCGTCCTTAAATATAATTACACAAAAATAATATAATAAATTTGTTAAACATTCATTCAAAGTCACTGGAAACACTGAATGTTCTGCAACTCGATGCATTGTTAGAACACACAGGTGATGTCTATACGAGGATTGTTTGATAAGTTTAATAAATTTCCACACGGAGAGAAATGCTTTGGATGTAGCAACAATAAGGGAGTTGATGAGTGCTTGTTTGTTGAAACAAAAATACAATTTGATGCATCATGAATAAAATTTTATCTTACTACACTATCAAATTGTCACCATTGCAATTCACTATTAATATGTAGTCTTTTTGGTAAATTTCTACTATCTGACCAAAGTCACAAGCTGTTCACTTCAATTGTTGCCACGCGTTTTCTCTTCCCGTCGATTGTTCAGGAAGCTGCGTTGTTTTTTTTTCACTTTACGTGACCAAGCCCAAAAGTATTCCAGTGATGAACGATCCGCCGTAGATTGAGAGAGGTTAACAAATTACGTCTGTTCCGTTGTTGCCTTTACAATGGACAGATTACGTTTATTACTGTTGTTCTTACGTTGGAATGAAATTATTTTCATTATTTGATAAACGAAAAGCAGTAAACATCAAATAATGAAAACGGCATTTATTCAGACAACATCGCAGACGCCATCGCTTCGCTCGCGGCGACGTCGAATTATAAACGTACCCCAACCTATTTGGTTACAGGGGGCAGTTGGTTTCCCCTCGGCCGGTTACAGGAGGCTAATGATCCGTATTTTTTAGTGGTCACAGAAATGGCTGCCAGAAAGTTACGGGAACTCATTTTATGGTTAAACCTAAGTTAACCCAACCTCAGTTAACCTAACCCAACACCAAAACGCTCAAAAAATGCTGGCTTACCTTTAAGACGTAGTTCCTTTCGACAATGGCTAATTATCCAGAAAGCAGAAAAAAGAATCAGAAATCCACAAATAGCTCGAAACCACCGCGATATGCTAATTATGTGTGGTTGCGATGGCAACAGCTACTGCACGACGGGGAAAACCGGCAAAAACACGCCCTCCAACGCCTATATAAATCCAGAAACAAGACACTTCACAACCAAAGACAATAAAAGTCCGCCACCAGAAACACCAAATACGAGATGTGATATCACTTCGCGCCAAACATAAGAAACACCACAGCCAGCAGCAACAATAAAATCACCTAACAATGGAATTTGAAAGGAGGAAAAAACGCAGGAACAACAGCTTGCGATTTTGGTCAGATAGTAGAAATTAACCGTTTTTTTATGTAGCGTCAACTAAATATTGATGCAGCACCAATTTCGGAAGATGACTATTTCAACTATTGTTCTGTCATCAATATATGGATGCCCATGCAGCAATATGGGAAGTTGCTGATCATAATCTGCTTGTTGATTGGTCCAGAAATTACGTCACTCGCTCTGTCGACAGGCCAACGAGATAACAAGGTCTGGAAGCGGAAAATTGGAGGCCAACAAACGAAAAAATACTGATTGTTAAAATCCAAGATGGAGACAATGAAGGATGAATTGTTGGCCTGACCCCGATGATCATGTGACTTTTGAGTGCCCTGGCCTGTCTCTCATTGGCCTCGTTACCAGCTCTATTGAAGGTGTATGAAAATTATTATAATTCTTTCCAAAAATCTGATTTCACATTTACTAGCAGACCACAGTTATAAATTTTACTCACTAGATGTCGCGAAAAGCGCTCGAGAATTTCCGTTTCATAACCTCGAGAATTTCCGTTTTTATCCTCTTTAGCTATATGATTCATGGGTTATTCGGATAGTCTTATAAATAGTTAATCAATTTCATAGGAAAATTTTCCACTAATCGACTCCGATGAACAACATTTTGTATTCCTTACTGGTTATTTTTAATGTTAATCAATTTCAGAGGGGTGCAAGTAGAATGCTGTGCCTTCCCGAAAAGAGGTATGCTGAAGGTGTTTGCAAAAACTAATTTTTCTCAATAGAAAAAAAATGTTCATTAAATTTCCTCTTCTCAAGGCGTTTCTTTAGGTAATTTAACCTATTACGGGCTGCTTATTTCTTAAGGCATAGGCGCCTTTTACGCCCTGATTACTGACGATCAGAAGTGCGTACACTGGAGCTCCAGCTCCAACAGCCTTTTAGTTTTTTGAAATATTAGCTGTTCTGTATATAAAGGCTTGCATGCCTCTTGCTGTATATATCCTTAACAAAGCCGAGAAGTGATGGCAAAACTAGTTGGAACTCCTGATGTCCCTCTGTTATACTGTAAGGCCAACACCTGTTTAATCAATAGGAACAGTATTATGATCCACCTTTCTACCGATAGATAAGGTTGTCACAACAATTCATTTCTCACCGTGCATAAGTCGTTGCAAAGTGGGTTTTTTTTTTCACATTACGGCCGCCACATGCCACTTTTTAACCAGCTCGAATCAATTTCAGTTGGTGTAATTGAGCAACGTTCTGTTGAATTTGTAATTCAATCTACGTAGTTTATGAGCAACATTTGGTTGAAGCGAGCATTTTAAGCAGTTACCATAAAAAAAAAAAAAAAGTGTTGTTTCCACCAACACGATGTACCATCACACAGATCTCAATGGCAAAACTGCACGAATTACGTTTCTAGTTAATTCTTCAACCTACCTATTCTCCGGAGTTGGCCCTATACGACGACTTCTTGTTTCCAAATTAAAAATTTGGCTTGGTATCATGTGAAAAATGGCGCCATCTGCTAAAGTGCAATACGTCGTTGAACAACCAATCTGCAGAGCATTGGCTCGGTGGAAAAACATTCTTATCGAATGCTCACATCATCACCACCGTTAACGAATATTTTGCAGACTTTGTCAAATGCTACCTTCCAGGGATGAAAAAAGAATTGGAAACTCGGTGAACCAAGTGTATAGCCCTGAATGGAGTCCATGTTGATAAATACTCGTAAATGCCACCCGAAACTCGTATTCTCAACGTTTGATATTGGTGAACACTTGGAGACTGTAAATGTATTCAAGAAAGCTTTTCTTGGAGTCGCCATGAAAGAGTGATAGACAAAAATGTTAGTTTTATGAAACTGTAAAATAGATAGGTAAAGAGATTTACAGAAACAAATATAGCAAACAAAATTAATATTCAGAACGTTTTCGAAAGGCGATCTTCTCTCAGCATAGTATTAAATTTGTAGAATAAATTCTGTGATGGATAAAAAAAAGATTTAACGAGAGATACGAGGGTTATTCGTAAAGTAAGGTCCGTCATTCGTAAAAACAAAACTACTATATATATTTTCAAAATTTTTTCTTTACCAATTCAATGTAAGTTTATTTTCCACATAGTTTCCAAGTTTATTTAAGCACTTGTCATAGCACTCAATGTACTTCCGCATGATCACTTCATAGAAGCTGCCGCCGGTGAGGAAAATCACGCAGTTTTCACTTGTTCATCGAGGCTGAAATGCAGGCTGCCGATGATCTCCTGGAACAGGTGGTAGCCACTGGACGCGAGATCCGCACTGTAAGGCGGGTGGTCAAGTTGTTCCCACACAAAAGATCTGATTAGTTGGAAACTATTAATGATATTTCTCCCCTATTATTCAGTATTTTCTATATTCAGTATTTTCTCATTTTTAACGGGGATTTTTTTCGTAAATATAGTGCCAAATGAAAATTTTCAGATTTTTCCAAAATGCATTGCACATTTTTTCTTTCATACAGGAAAATCATTCACGGGATATATTACACGGGAGCCGAATAGGTTACGTGATGACGGGCGAATAACGAAATAATTCTTTTTGTTGTTGTTGTTGTTTTAGACGAACACCTTTAGCTTTTCTTGTTCACGGACATCCAATCTTTCTATTTGAGTCTCCAAAATTTATTTTCAAATTTCCAACTTTTCAAGCTTCTAAGCACAAGTCCTACTCTTTAGCTGCGAAAGCATAGCTCAAGAGTTTCATGGAGCCAGGTTTTTGGGATTCCAACCTCTACCCTCCAGACGATTTCTAAACAGAAATTAAGTTCTGCCAATGTATTTAAAAATTGCTATATTGTTTAATAATTGTTATATTATTTTATTACATTTATATTTAAAAATCCCTAAAGGTAGCATGATCACTAACAGGAATGACATGTTCAAAAATTGTTAATAGCTAGGAAGTCTTGAGCTAAAACTTATTATACCGTAAAATACATTTTGTTTCCATTAAAATATCTAATTCAACAATTTATGTGCTATTAAAACCACCTAGTGAGCAAGCAATTTGGAATGAAAAATAAATTATACAGGATGAGGCATTTATCTTGAGACAACTGAATATCTCGGAAATTAAGCATTGTACGAAAAAATGTCCAAAATCAAAAGTGAATTATTTCGCGGGGGAAATTCATTAGTTAAAAAATTACCCACCACCACCCCCCCCCCCCCCTTGGGGGGGGGGGGGGGGGGAGGGGGTAACTTTGAATCTTATATAGGAACTCCTATTTATAATGGCATATTCAGATTGCACACAATATTCGAGAAATGTATTATTCTTCTTAGTGATTTTTCAATTGATCCAACCGTTTAAGAGATAGAGGCCCTGAAAGTGTGGAACTTTTAAAGTTTTGAACCCAGTTTTATCGATGAAGACAAAGAGATAGAGAGTGGGTCTTACAGACATTCCTATTGTACTTTTTAATGGTCTTTAAGAATCCCAAGTCAGAATTTCAAAAATCCAATATTTTTCAATACACACGCATAGACTCTGTCTCCATAAGACTGCTGTCCCCAAAAGTTTACTTGTGCACTAAAAAATTTTGAATTTTTGAAATTCTCACTTTGGATTCTTAAAGACCATCAAAAAATAGAATAGGAATGTCTGCAGACCCACTCTCTATCTCTTTGTTTTCATCGATAAAATTGGGTTCAAAACTTTAAGGGTTCCACACTTTCAGGGCCTCTATCTCCTAAACGGTTGGATCAATTGAAAAAACACCAAGAATACAATATTTCTCGAATATTGTGTACAATCTGAATATACCATTAAAATTAGGGGTTCCTATTTAAGATTCAAAGTTGCCCCTCCCTCCAGCCCCCCTCACAAGGGGGGGGGGTAATTTTTTAAGTAATGAATTTTCCCCGCGAAATAATTCACTTTTGATTTTGGACATTTTTTCGTACAGGGTGATTCAGTCAATTTCTGACCATTTCACTCGAATGACGTGCATTAGGGATAAACAATTGAACAAATATGAGCGCCATATCGAATTTCTAAATAGTTGGAGTTTGTATTGTTGCAACGGCGCTGCATGAAAATCGTATTGTTGAAAAATGGCGCCCGCTTTATCAACAGAGCAGAAAGGCAAAGTTGTCGAATGGTATTTCGAGACAAAATAACCTGTAACCGTGCAAAGAAAGTTCCTGAAGGAGTATAAGTGTGGAGACGCACCAGGCACGCAAGCAGTCATGGATTTTGTCAAGCAATTTCGTGCCACTGGATGTGTTAAAGGCAAGAAAAAAGGCGGGAGCCAAGCTCGTGTTCGAACGGCCGAAGTTGTCGAAAATGTTCGCACAAGGTTGGTCGATTCCCCTACCAAAACATCTGTTCGCCGCCTATTCATTGAAGAACGGCTGTCGTATACCACGACGTGGCGAATTTTGAGAAAGGATTTACACCTGTTCCCATATAAGATTCATGTTTATGAGGAGTTAACAGACACTGGAAGACAGAAGCGACAACAATTTGCGATGGAGTTTGGAGCAGAAATGGAAGCCAATCAGGACATTGTAGACAACCTGTGGGTGTCAGATGAGGCCTTCTTCCATCTGTCAGGTGACGTTAATAAACCCAACGTTCGTTTTTGGGGTTCCCAGCACCCTCATGAGATCCATAAGTCACCTCTTCATCCACGAAAGGTTATGGCTTGGTGCGCGATTTCCAAAAGAGGCATCATTGGTCCGTTCTTTTTTGAGGGCATCGTAACGTCACAGGCTTACCTTAACATGTTGGAAACCTTCTTCATCCCCGAGCTGCGAAGGAGGCGTATACCGCTTCGACATCAATGGTTTCAACAGGATGGGGCTAGGCCTCACACCACTAATGAAGTGCTAGACTTTCTGAATCAGAAATTCGGAAATCGTGTTATTTCAAACAGGTTTCCAGATCGATTCGGGGGTGGCTTTCTTTGGCCCCCTACGAGTCCTGACCTAAACCCATGTGATTTTTATCTCTGGGGATTCCTTAAAGACAGTGTGTTCACTACAGCATCAAGAACCCTAGACCAGCTGCGACAAAGCATCGTCGACTGTTGCACACTTGTGGATGCAGAAATCCTGGATAGAGTTATGAACAACTTCACCATTCAGCTGCGAGCAGTTCAAAACGTTCGTGATGGCCACATTGAGCATATCATCAAGACTTTTCCACGGGAATAAAAACTCTGAACTGCCTAAAATATCATACTGCAATGCTAAGTTTGTAAACATTAATGGGTCAATAAATCATGGTACTGACATGGTCAGAAATTGACTGAATCACCCTGTACAATGCTTAGTTTCCGAGATATTCAGTTGTCTCAAGATAAATGCCTCACCCTGTATACTTGTACCTCATATGGCATTGAATAATGAACCTAAAGGGTTCGAAATACGTATATGCTTAATTAAAATTCTTTTTGTGGACAAGGGGTTTTCCTTTGTTATTATTAAGTGAACGATTTGTTTTTCCGCTCATACATATATGGGCATTTTTTTACCTTATTCACTTAAACGACGAAGTAAAAGATTAGGAAATGGCGACTGCATTTGCGATCTCGCTTCACTTCGTGGTCCAATGTTCTATTGGCGAGCGGTATTGATTGCATGGAGGAAGACGAAGTCTCCCGTTAAAATTGCTCCAGAATAGCGGTGCATTACGGTTATAATCTGGAGACCCGAATGGACATTTGAATGAGGACAGCATTTTCCTATTACAAAAATTTATTTTCCTAAAGCCTTTAGATCCATCAAAATCATAATCACGTCTGCCACGGAAGCGTGTAATTGTCCAGAATCTCCAGATAGCGTGAGTATCCATGGCTCCATCAACCATAGCCAGTGGATCAAGACGAAAATATGAGTAGCTAGATCCAGAATATCAGGCTACAATCGCCGATGATCAATACTGGGATAACACATTCCGACATATGTCGTTCTTGTACAGTAGGCCAGACCCAGGCTGACTACGTTACTGAAAGAGGGTGCAGTGTGGGTACCACATCACCTCATTCACTGTTACACTGACCAGCAATGATTGTGCTGACAGTAGGCTCCGCCCCTTGCTGGAAGTTCTCCAGTAGTTCCGCTGTTGTGATATACCGCTTATGACAGACCTTCGGCTTTTTTCAGTTGTACTGCATGCTCTACCACTGCTATAAGATAGCGTTTTCGCTCCTGTAGCTTTCTACTTCGGATAACACGGCTCACTGTTGATTTTATGAGGTCCAACTTAGAATCTATGGCAAGTATGGTTAGGCCCCTAATGAGACAGCTTATAAGTCGCTGAACTACTTGGACAGCATTTGTTATGACAGTTTCTATAATCTGTGGCGCTAAAAATAACTCTTAGCGCGTGGTTTTAACATAAAGCATGGAATAACACACTTTTTAGGGGTATCAGATTTAAAATGATCATTCCATATTTAAAATACGGAAAAAGTTCCGAGAATTTTCTTCGAAATTGAACTCTTGGCAAATATTAAAGAGACTGCCTTGTACTGGTTTATTTCTTTTTATTGTTTATTTTACAAAAAAATAAGATGAAAATTAATTTTAAAAAAATGCTACGTTTACCTGCTGCTAATTTAAAACCATTCTATCGATGAAATTAACCATTAATATTCAAGAAGGTCTTGTTAAAAAGATACGGTTTACGTCGTGCATTAAACTTGCATTTTAATTTTGATCGAAGTTAAACATTAAGTTCAAATTTATTTTTAATTCAGAAAGTGAACGGGCGCTTCATGCTCCCGAAGCTAAGCTTCTTTTGTACATATTATAAAACAAACACCCTCTAGATAATAAAATGCCCATTTTCTATCGTTTTCGGTTCTATCCTGATTCTAAGAACTGTTGTTTAACTTTCGATTTGGATCAGAGTAGCGAGTTTAACTTTCGTCTTTTTGTGTTCCAAATTTAATTGAAAATCTCTTGAGAAGGAAAAGTTTGCTTGCCGAATGAAGCAAGCTGATATGTAGAACTAGTAAAATATCAATCAATGCAAAGTTGATATAGGAAATAAAAATATAATATAAAAACTTTTAAGCACTCACGTTCACCTTAAAAAGTGTAGTAAAAAGTATAAAATGTAATTTTAAAAAGTATGGTGGCGCGTTTATATTATGTTTTATTTTCTTTTTAAAATTTGATATTAAAATTTATTATTTAAATAGAAAATACTACATAATAAAATAAACGCGCCACTACACTTTTATCTTTTTTTAAAATTATATTTTTTTACTTTTTACTGCACTTTTTAAGGTGAAAATGTCTGCTTAGAAAATTTTTATTTTATATTTTATATTTTATTCTATTTAAAAAAAAAATACAACAACACGCGTTTATATGACAGCTAAAAAACAAAAACCTTGGAAATCTGTCTAGTCGGCTACGTCTCAATCTCGGGAAAGCTTTTACAATACATTACGTTGGCTAATCATAAGCAATCCTCTCTACAAAGACGTCACAATCAACAACTTTGCTAGCATTAAAGATCAAATGTATTAACAACAAATAAGAACGATAACAAACAACAATACAGGCAGTCATTATGTCATGACTGCATTGTATCGAAGCCGACGCGATCTATACAAAGCACGGTCTATAGATATTCATGGTCATCGAGCTCCATTGTTAACATGAAGCTACAGTTTCTAGCTCCCAATAAGGCGGGAACTGTATTGAAAAGTGGAGCTGCATGTACAATCGGCCCAAAAACGCCTGCAGCGCCGCCCTATCGACAGACAGAAACTTTACTTTCATTTTCAGTTTCAATGAAAAACCTCTATCGCAGGTCACGGTTGGCCCTGGTGCGATCTAGGCGGCACCTGGCGCGATCTGTTTTCCTTAGCTTCTCGAAACAACGGAAAATGGCCGAAGCTCGATGACCATGAATATCTAACAAAGCCATGGCACTACGTCACTTGGCATTGTTGAAATCCCATCGGTTTTCGTGACGTATTTTAAATATGAATTTTGTATTTTAGATAACTAAGTAAATAGAGTAGAATAAAATGCATTAATGCCAAACATGGACCATTTACTTATTTAATAAATTATTTTACTTTAAATTTTAAGTATCCTAATTTTGTTCTTAAATTTATATTTGCAAAACGTCACAAAATCCATCTGTTTGCATGATGTCACAAAATCAGTGCTTGATTATATCGCGTTGGCTTCGATTGTATACAGATTAAACTTAAATATTAAATTACTTATGAATAAATGAAAGACTGATAAACTTGAGAATAAAATAAAACTCTTTTTCCACAACGAAACAGGAAATGAACAAAAAGAAAAAGACCGAAAATAAAATGAAAAAATACAACCTGAGTCTGTAAGCGCTTTTCGAAAGCTTTGCTTTCATCATTCAGCAGCCAAGGAGCACCTCGAGAGAACTTGAGAGAACTGACTTGGAAAAGAACATGCTGAGTATTTATAACGGACAGAAGCCAATCAAGACAAAAAGATCCAACTGAGTTTTATAGATTGGGTAAGTGCGTCGCCCATTTGATCAATGGTGATTCGCTAATAGGACCCCTATCTAAGTTGAGTAATAATTTTTCATCTGTTTTTTGAATGGCTAAGCTTTCGAAGGCGTCCAGAAGGTGTTTCTTGTTTATTGACTCAATAAGTTTCACATTGCTTAATAAAAATTCATGCCCGGTATCTAGCGAGTGTTTGGCTATGGATGACTGATTCCCTCTACCATATCTTGTGTGTCTCATGTGTTCTTCAAATCTTGTTTCAATATTCCGGCAAGTTTGTCCTTTATATCTCATGGGGCATTGGGAACATCTAGCTTCATATATTCCTGATTTCTGTAGTGGTGGAATCGGGTCTTTTGGATTGGGTAATAAATGCCTGGTCTGGTTGGGATTGCTAAAAGATAACGAAATATTAAAAGATTTAAAGACAGAATTGAGACCTTTGATTAATGATTTATTGTAAGGTAAGGATATGACTCTCCCTCTATTTTTAGTCCGGTTGAGGGTAGTGATATCGTCCATGAACTTTTTTAACCTCCTCTTCCTTACCAAATCGGTGATGGTACGTGTGCTATAGCCATTTTTGTCTCCTTGTTCCCTAGCATCCCTATACCTGAAACTATAAACTTTTTAACTAATATTTTGAAGGAGAACAAAGTTCCTGAGAACATACGCAACGAATGTTTAAGTCTAACGAGGTTATGTACCAATAATAATATTTTTAAATATAATGGGAAAGTTTACAAAATGGTGGGCGGTACACCGATGGGCTCTTGCCTTAGCCCTATTTTGGCTGAAATATTTCTGAAAAGTTTCGAGGATATCCTGAAGAATTCCGGTTTTTACTTTCCCGATTGTTGGTTCAGATACGTGGACGATGTCTTCACAATTTTTGACACCAATGCTTGCGATGTCAACACTTTTGTCCAACATATTAATAGCTTTTTTCCGTCCGTTCAATTCACTTTTGAGTTAGAAAACAATCAAAGGTTGCCGTTTCTCGACATCTTAGTCATCAGAAACCATGATTCATTATCATTTGAGGTATACCGAAAGCCTACTAACGGATTGAACTACATACCAAGCGATTCCAGCCACCCTTGGAATCAAAAAATATCTACTTTCATTTCGATGATTGACAGAGCCATTAATCTCCCACTTGGTCAATCCTCATTCAAAAAAGAAATTTCCTTGATTCAGAATATTGCAGTTAAAAATGGCTATAGCACACGTACCATCACCGATTTGGTAAGGAAGAGGAGGTTAAAAAAGTTCATGGACGATATCACTACCCTCAACCGGACTAAAAATAGAGGGAGAGTCATATCCTTACCTTACAATAAATCATTAATCAAAGGTCTCAATTCTGTCTTTAAATCTTTTAATATTTCGTTATCTTTTAGCAATCCCAACCAGACCAGGCATTTATTACCCAATCCAAAAGACCCGATTCCACCACTACAGAAATCAGGAATATATGAAGCTAGATGTTCCCAATGCCCCATGAGATATAAAGGACAAACTTGCCGGAATATTGAAACAAGATTTGAAGAACACATGAGACACACAAGATATGGTAGAGGGAATCAGTCATCCATAGCCAAACACTCGCTAGATACCGGGCATGAATTTTTATTAAGCAATGTGAAACTTATTGAGTCAATAAACAAGAAACACCTTCTGGACGCCTTCGAAAGCTTAGCCATTCAAAAAACAGATGAAAAATTATTACTCAACTTAGATAGGGGTCCTATTAGCGAATCACCATTGATCAAATGGGCGACGCACTTACCCAATCTATAAAACTCAGTTGGATCTTTTTGTCTTGATTGGCTTCTGTCCGTTATAAATACTCAGCATGTTCTTTTCCAAGTCAGTTCTCTCAAGTTCTCTTGAGGTGCTCCTTGGCTGCTGAATGATGAAAGCAAAGCTTTCGAAAAGCGCTTACAGACTCAGGTTGTATTTTTTCATTTTATTTTCGGTCTTTTTCTTTTTGTTCATTTCCTGTTTCGTTGTGGAAAAAGAGTTTTATTTTATTCTCAAGTTTATCATCTGCATTATCCACATAAGATTTCTAGACAATTTAAATGAAAGACTAGTGAAACTAACGACTGAAACATGCATTATTGAATCGGAAAAGTATTATTAAGATGCAGTTGGGAAAAGTTGCAGAGTTGTAGGTAGCCAAGAAGTGGGCAAAATATTGATTACAAAATTTGCGCACAAACTGTTTAATAAAAGTGATGTCAAATAAAAGTGTGTTAAAAGATTAAAATAATTTTGCTATAAAGGACATTTTTCTGGTGCTCAAAAACTTCGCTCAATTTTTTAATGATATACGAGGGCAGCCCAGAAAGTAATGTACCATGATTTTTTTTCTCCGTCCCCAACATTGATACGAATGCGAAACTTGAGATATGTATTCTTTGAAGTTTTCGGAGTGCGCGCGCAAATTTTCCGTTTCTTCCGACAGATAGCGTACGTGCAGCAATGGAACAACATGGCATCTGTAAGTGATGTACGTTACACGCAGCGTGTCGTCATTGAATTTCTCACTGCGGAGCAAGAAGCGGTTGGAAACATTCACAAACGTTTATGTGCAGTTTATGGAGCAGCAGCAGTCGACAGAAGTGCGATTAGTCGCTGGCCATCAGAAAGCGGTTCGGCGGAGCCATCCTCGGCTATCACACCTGACAAGATGCGCTCATTCGTCAGGACCAACGCAGAACGACTCGGCAGTTGACGCTGGAGCTGTCAATCAGCAAAGGAAGTACGGGTGAAATCATCCGTGCTCTTGATTACACAAAAACGTGTTCACGATGGGTTCCGCGCTGTCTTACGGAGGAACACAAAGCTTTGAGAAAAAACATTTCTTCTGAGTTGTTGCAACGTTTTGAAGCTGAGGGAGAAGCCCTCTTGTCCCGGATTGTGACAGCTGATGAAACCTGGGTGCACCATTTTGAGCCCGAAATAAAATGACAATTGATGGAATGGCGTCATCCGCACTCTCCACAGTAGAAAAAATTCAAAGCAACTCATGGCAAGGTCATGATCACTGTGTTTTGGGACTGTGAAGGTGTCATACTCATTGATGTGATGCCGAGAGGCAGCACCATTAATTCTAAGGCATATGTGAACACATTAACCAAACCAAGAAGCGCTTCCAGCGACGCCATAACAACCCAGCTGAATGTTTGCTTCAATACGATAACGCACGCCCTCACACCAGTTAGAGGACGTCGGAACACATCACGAAACAGGGTTGGACAGTGTTACCCCATTCACCCTACAGCCCTGACCTAGCTGTAGAGTATGAGCTGCGTTCTGACGACGAGGTGAATAGTCGAAAGGTGAATAGTGCATTACATAAAGGATAAATGTGAGTATCAGATACAAAAAGAATTTTGAAAATCGGTTAACAAATAAAAAAGTTACGGACCAGAAGGCAAAACTTCTTGAACAACCCTAGTATTATAACGATAACAATAAAACTTTAATTAATGGATTAATGAATGAATGCATATACAGGGTAACTCGAAGACTATTGTGTCCGTCCTAACCGTGTCCCTCTTAAAGCTGTTGCAGCCAATAAATAGGATCCCTTGGGTGTGCTATCAGAAGTTAAATAAAGTCCCGGTATATCACCGAGAATTCCTGTTTTTCGTATTTTTCTTACAATGGATGTTGTTTAGATTGAGTTATTATTTAACCAATTTGGAGTTATAATTTAACTTCTTGAGATTATTCTGTTTACTTACAAGTGTAATTATCCTGGGCAATGCCGGGTCCTCTGCTAGTTTTAGTAAAATTTTCACTTTTACCACGAAATAGGTTTTGTCTGTATACAGATTCACATTCGTCTCATTAACCTATATAGTACCGACAGTACGATTAAATATCATACAAAGGCATTTATTTCGACAGATTTTGGTACAAAGCTGTTATAACTTACTAGAGTAATCCCCGGCTTCGCTCGATTTGGTTGAATATATACAGGTTGATTAGGGTAAATTTTTCAATAACTAAATGTGAATTTTTTGCCAACAGGTTTAATTCACCCATGACTTCTCCAGAGTTATTCCCAGAAAAAAAAGTCCGTTGCATGAAAAATGTCATTTTTTTGTAATTTTAATAATGTTCAGTGGATTGCTGTTTGTTATTGTTGGCTTGTCATATTGTTGTGTGTAGTCATATTGTTGAATTTATACATTTAAATAAATATTGTTGCATGAAACGGGTGTTTTTCACTCATAAACCCTGTCAAACCGCGGAAATCAATGGCAAAGTAATGAAACATCTTTCCCGTACTTTGTTAAAGCATCATGAAAAATTTTACGCCCGTTAGTTTCGCGGTTGTAGAGATTATCGCGAATATACACACAGACAGTAAAATAGACAGACGGACACACTTTGACTTTTATTAATGTAGATAAATGAACTGAAGTTGCACATTAGATGAATTCATATCATTTCAAACTAATATTTTCAGTTTTTTGGAAGTTTTATATTATCACACGGTTTAACATTGCATTTGTAAAAAAAAAAATGCTCTCCACAATTAGACAAATTTAAATAACAGAAAATGATCACAATGTGTAGATTGTTAGCACAGTACCAAAAATTGCAGCAGACATAGTTTTCTTTATATTTATTCAGATAAACTGAAAATTATCTCGGATTAACAATAGTTTTTTTAAAAAAATATAATACTTTCAGGAATTCGATCACTGATATAGGTGTGTCGCTTATTGAACACCTGTAATTCTATCATTTCGAAGATTGATGCTATGACGAATATTTTGTACTTTAAGTACCTCTGTAGGTTTATTTTAACAATAAATACACCATTTTGAAATCGGGTACGAACTTTTGAATCACCCTGTATATAGGATTATTATTGCTGTTTTTATACATGTAGCTATAAATACGAATTGCCACGAAAGAAAAAAAGGAAAATCGAATGGTTCAACAACAAAATACGCAAGAAAAATTTAAAGGGAGACTTGGAAATGACCCAGAAAAGTATGAAGAACAATAGAGTAAAGAAAGAGAACGTCATTTGAAAAGGAAAGCAAAAATTAAAATGATTCGTGACGCGTCAAAGAGGGAGAAAAATGAACGCAAAGAAAACAATGGCAGATAAGGAGTAAAGATGTCGTATTATGAAAGGAAATAACAAGCTAAAGAGATGGAAAAAGCATCATCCCCTCTTAGCACATTGATGGCAGAATTCTCCATGGGTATAAAAAAGGACGGAGGTCAACATAGCACAAATTAAATAATGAAGTTCAGCGTGTATAAAAGTAGTTATATTCATTTACAAAGAAAAAAATACAGGAAATAATATGAAAAACTCAAAATAGGAAAGAGTAACAATCATAAAAAAATAATAAGACGTCATCTGATAAAGACAGTTTTAAGCGCCAAACTGAAATAAAACTTTACAAGCCTAAAAATAAAACAGAGGCAAAAACACACAGAATTGTAAAAGAAAAATACCATTTTTGCAGTTCCATAGTGAATGTATTGATAGCTTGGTATCCTTAAATACAGATAACACAGACAATATTGCAAATCAAAAAGAATTCTAGAAGAGTTCATTTCTAAAGATGAAAACAGTTGCCTAACCTTAAGAAAGGATGAGTGCACATAAAAATACAACAAAACAATACGAGCCTCTTAAATACAAAAAAGTTATCCGGATATATCCTTTTGTATTTAAGGACAAGCATTCCTTCCTTGAGTTAGGGGCAGAAAGATGGGCAAGAATCTGAGCGACTTTAAAAGAGCCATGAGAGAATGTGCAAGGAAACATGTCTTGGGCAGAATCTGCAACTTGACTTCTTTGGCAATTCTATACTGTCACTGTTTTTGCAGTGGACCATTCCTATACCTACATAATAATGCTCCTTGTCACACAACAAGTTATGTGCAGGAATGGTTTAAAAAGACATGAGTAGAAGGACTGGCTGAAATGCCTGTAGGAGGAATTGGAGACATGATTTTGGGCTAGGTCACATGGCGCACATCTGTGACTGAACTCATCAACGTTCTTTGGGAATAATGGAAGAAAATTCCTGAAGTTATCTATCAAAATTTAGTGTAAACGTTTTCCTCAGAGTAGAGGCCGTTAAAAAAAAGCAAAGGGAGGCTCTTCACTCGATACTCATTTTCCTGAAATCATGATTGCAGTACAAAAGTATAGGTATCCGGAAAATTTTGATCAGAATGTATTTTCTTGATTCGAACGGGAGAGGGTTACTGCCCCTTTCCCTGGTGAAGCCCATGCACAGAATTGTCTGCTCTTCAGCGCTTCATGATTTGTTTCAAAAATGATATATTAATTGCTCAAACAGTAATATAACAGATACGAATAACAAACACCGACAGAGAAAAACAAGAAATAAATCTACATTAGAAAACAACTGAACGTAAACGTTATTTAAAAAAAAAATCAATCAAATGAGTAAATATTCGAATTAACTATAAATAATACCATGCAAAATCGTTGTTTTCAAATTCGCTTTCGGTACTCTAAGTCAATTATCTATCTTTTAATCCAAACATGATGAAAAGTTATTACAAACAACTCCTGTTTAACTTCCATTTTCATTCACATAATATTGATATTTTATTATTTTTAACGATAACGGTCCGTTGTTTACATTTGAAAGAACAAGAGCTTTTAATCGATTTGTCAGTAAATCAACAGCACAATTCATTGACGTGGTTCGATGTTCATGAATTTTTTTTCTTCATGTCAAAACATACATCAACGAAAGTTTTCTTTTTTATTGTACTCGTATATAAAATTAAAAACATTCCTGAGAGAAGAAAGACTCTCATAACTTTAAAAAGCGGCTTTTCCGAGACCTTAGAACTTGAATGCACTTCGTACTTGTTTCAGATAAGAAAAGCATTACGGCAACAAATGTTGAAATTGATACCCCTCTTAAGTCTTGTACACTGCTTAAGATTGTTAATAACACAAAATCAGTTCACTTGCTCAGTTATTCCAACTCCCCTATCTGAAACGAAGGTTTTAATATACCTATATTATATTTATTCATTTGTGTGTCTTCTGCAACATTTCATTATTCCCTACGTGTACAATATACAGTAGGTGACAATAGAAGACTAAACTGTGGACAAATTTTCCAGGACAAATCCGCTTAGCAATACAGGGCTACGGGAATGATTCATTCCATTTCAAAACATTGAATTTTCCAAATATTATACATACAGACTTAACTAATTGATATACGAGGTCTGTTCAAAACATAACCGAACTTTTTTAATTACGCGGCAACGGTTCGTCGTAGCGACAAGCGGTTGGCAACTCTGCAATTGTGATATCTTTCCACCTAATGGACTGTTTACAAGTTTTTACATGTTGTTTAGTTTCGAGTTATTGCCATTTGAATGCAATGTCCGATTTAAGAGAGCAACGATACAACGTGAAATTTTTGCATTAGACTGGAGAAAACATTCACGCAAAAAGAGACCACTGTTGTGGCAATGCAACTCATGATGCCGTCATCATGACAATACTTCTGTCCCCTCAGCCTTCTTAATTCGCCAAGACCTAACTCCCTGCGACTTTTTCTTGTTTTCAAAATTAAAACCAGTGCTTAAATGACGCAGTTTCGATAACATTAAGAAAAATTCGCCACTGGCATTGAACATTCTTCCTGAAAAAAAAAGCTTTCCAGGACTGCAAGGTAAAGTGGAAACACTGCTGAAATAAGTGTGTGAATAGAGGAGGGAAGTACTTTGAAGAAGACAAAGACAAGTAAGCTGTATATTAAATAAAGAAAAATTTAAAAAATCTGTTATTTTTTGAACAAACCACGTATGAGAAGAATTGTAAACTCAGCAAGCTTTCCTCACACTTTATAAATATTCTGTGTGGCCCTCTGGACACACAACACACGTTCAAGCGGTAGTCTCTGTGTTCTTGCTTTGTCGCCGTTTTGTAAAAGCCCTGTACTCGTGTTGCGAACTGGTACATCAAGATGCACACTGAGGGGTTAACGGTTCTTTTTCAGATATCAACTATATCTGTATGTGTGATAGTTTAGAAAATATTGTATTTTGAAATCAAATGAATCATGTATAGTAGCGCTATATTTCTCTATATAGATTTATGGTTTCCTTAAACTTCGTTCACATTCTGTTTAATAACTTAACGCTTGCATATTGTCAACTTCGTTCCGCAATCTCTTGAAGACTGTATTGAATTCAAAACTATTCAACCAGTAAATTCGCTTTGTCAACTATTTCATTAAAATAATTCGTCGCGAATTTCATAGTTTGAAAGGCTGCGGGACCGAATCTAATTTTAAAAAATATCTTAAGACAACGCCGAGTGACAAGAAGATTTGGAGGTGAAGTAAAGATGACGAAAATGATACGCTACTTTAAATCCTCATCCTATAAATTTACCGAGAATTTCTTTGAAAACAGAACTAAATTTCTTTGTATAGTTGTAAAATTGTTAATTTTCTTTCCTTCCGAAATCGTGACTTTTTTATTTATTTATTTTCTACTCCCACGTTCGTGACGACTATTGTTTTGAGGTTCGTTTTATCACTTACCATCATAATGGGTGGTGGGTGTGTACGAGGCAGAGAGGTGGTGGTTGGAGCACCGTTTGTTGGCTCATGCATAATGCAACCCCTGTCACTCTCATTCGTTTAAACGTAAATGGCAGTGGTGACATTAACTGCTGTCAAAAATGACACTGAAAATAATCTGACAAAACCGAGGGAGGTACTGGGGAGAGAGGACTTCGGAGGGTACGATTTTCTTTTATATATATATATATATATTCTTTTTTGTTAATCATTTTTGCTTCTTTTTTAATCTTTCTTGTTAGAAGAGGAAATGCGGGGACGGGTTGAAAGAGGTTAGGAACTACTGAAGTTACACGAATCCAAATGTCAAACATCTTTGTCCTTCTCGCCACGCATTCGTTTAATGAAACGAGGGAAAAAATTAAACAAATTAGTCTGACATGACAATCTGCATTTATTGTGTTTTATTCATTTACCTTTCACTCTAGACATTTGTTTTATTTTCTGTTTTTTTAAAATGATACAAGTTTGATCTGACAAGAGGGGGGAAAACGCAAAGAAACTTCACGTTCCGTTTTTGACGTTTCCATTTTGTTTAAGCTCGGAAATTCGCCTGAAAAGTAAAATGAGCAAATTTTTCCCTCTAAATTTTTTTTTGGAATTACATTATTTATATTACGACACAAAAAATTACTTTTCATTTCAAAATTCAAATTCAATTAAATTGCAGTCTTTTTGGTGCGTTCTACTTCCTTCTTCTAAATTAATGTTTCAAACTTACGAAACTGCTTGTAGAAACAAATACGAAATGCTTTGATTTTCGAGGGAAAGAAAAGTTTCAGTATTTTTAGAAAAAAAATATTAAGTGATTTTTCTAATCAAGAAGATTTGAAAATAGGCGTCTTTGTTTTTTTAATGAAAGCACTCTTATTTTCAAGCAGAGTGGGCTCCTGCTAAAAAATCTGGGGGGAACTCCTGCCTCATAAACACCTGATTTAAGCATGGGACTGAACGAATCGCGGAATCAAGCGCTCTGAAATCGTTGCTGCCTTATCACCTGTTCGGTAACAATCATTCGAGTCAATACCTGATTCACTTTTATCTGCGTATGTGCTTACTTGAATTTGCCCTTTCCCATTACTATTTCTGCTTTTAATTTTTTTAGCAAAACTAAAATTCATTTCAGACGTCATTGAAAAAAAGTCCACTAACAAAAAAAAAATAATTCTTGGTGTCTCTCATTTAAATAAAAAAACACGCTAGAATTGCAGCGGCACCTTTATTTATTATGTAGTATTTTCATTTTACAAATTTAAAAACTTAATATTAAACGCGCCGCCACACTTTTACCTTATACAGCATTTCGAAAAAGCGTTCAGTCCTTACACGAGCGACTGGGTCCATAATGGCGAATTTTTGCATGTGACTCGCTCTAGACCAATCAGCGCGTGAGTTTGGCGGCAAATTGACAGGGAAAAGAATCTCGTTACTTTCCCTGTCCAGAGCTTTAATTAAAACGCGCTGTCGTTTGGTTGTATGTAGCGCTGGATTAATACATAAGCAGACTAAGCACGTGCTTAGGGCCCAGTTAGACAATGCATGTGAATAGGGGCCCCCGAATCCTCAGAAAAACAGGATTTATATTGAGGAAGGTGTGCAGTGCCTAGGGCCCCTAAAGATACTAATCCGGCCCTGGTTGTATGTGTTCCTTAGTGTGAATAAAGAATATTTGTATTGTATTCTATTATGCAAAGGTTATATTCAAGGCCGTCTTTAAGGTCCCCGGGCTCATTCCTACAACTGAGGAAACAGGGCCCCTCGGACTCGGGGTCCCCGCGTGTGCTCATGCGGAAAGACGGCACTGTGTACATTAATATCTATACTTAGCAACTTTTTAGCTATGTTCCGGTTTAGAATTTTAAACATCCACGCAGACGAAGTCGCGGGCAACAGCTAGTTTTTCCATAAAATTCATAAAATTGAAGTAAAAAAGTTTTATCCATTATTATAAAAGTTGCTGTTTTATACGTTTTCAACCCCCCCCCCCCTCCCCGGCCCTGTATGTCACATTGTGTCACATTTTCCATACCCCTTACCCTTTTAAGACGTCACACCATTAAGTTAATCCCCCCCCCTTCCTACAAACAAAAGAAATAATTTGGTTACTTCCAAACACAATAAACCTGTTTGAAGTATGATTTTAATGTTACGTGTAAAACGGATAAAATTTGAAAAGTCTCATGGAGTTATATAATGAAATTTCAAGTTTTTGCTTAGGTGATAACAATAATGATTTTTGGAATTTGAAAATTTAAATACCCCAAAAAAATTTTGCAAACATTCTAAGAAGGAGCTTTAATCGTGAAGCAGAAGTACAATTATTAATATTCACATGATCAAACGAGTTGGGACACCTGTTGCTCTACCATAAAGCCGCCAAAAGCTTCAATCAGTAGTGTGAAGGACCACCCCGAGCTGCTATCACTACCTCCACCCTACATGGCATACTGTCCACAAGTTTATGGTATGTGTCCACAGGTATTGACCTCCATTCCTGGAGGAGTGTCGTGGTCAGTTTCTGGACAGATGTAGGGCGAACCATCCTGGATCTCACACGTCGTTCCAATTCGTCCCAAAGATGTTCGATGGGGTTGAGATCAGGACTCTGGGCGGGCGCATTGTCGTGCTGGAAGATGAACGGCCCGTCACCGAAGTGTTCCCACAGCGCTGAAGTGCCCCGTTATCCAGAATGGTTATGTAGCCATCAGTATTGAGGTCTCCATCCACCTTGATGAGCGGGCCCAGTCCAGAAGAAACACCCCAGGTGTTCACAAGGGTGTCCCAACTCCTTTGATCATGTAGTGTATCATGAGCAATTTAACCTCGACAACGCGATCATCGCATGCACGTGCTCACGTCAACAATACATAAGTAATAATTTATTTATTGCTGACTCCTCAGTACAAATCAATTGTTGCATGACATGCCATTATCTTGGTATTCTTTAAGGTCTCTGCAATCGACTTGAAGGAGTCTACAAAAAAGGCTGAAAAGTTCATAGAGCCGAAATAAGATTTTGATGATGATATTGTGGAAAACAGAATTTTGAAAAGTTAATCCGTTTTTAAGTTATCATGCAAACGGTGGATAGATAAATGTACAGGCCAAACGTGAATTCTTATACTGTAAGTAGCTTTTAGCTAAAGTTCCTAATAAGTTCCATTATTATTCTGTCCATTGTTGGGATTGGCAGTTGCAAACATTTGAAAACAGTCATTGTTTTGATTGTGTATAATAATTAAAATAAAATCATGTAAACATTCCAAGGAGGAGCTTTGCAATGAAGCAGAAATACATTTATATCATTCATTAAAAAGAAATTAAGCGGCCCCCCCCCCCGAGTAGGGTAAGGCAAGTAGATTTTTTTACCCTTTTATCCTGCAGTCATCTATTTTTACCCGTTTATCTGCACTTTTTACCTCTCCCCAAGTTTTTTAATCAAAAAATTGATTTTCTCGAACGTAATATGTAGAAAATTTAAAAAACCTCGTATCTTCTTTCCTTTCTCATCATTTCCGAACGTATCATATATCACATGCCATATGTTGCCATAGTTCTAAGGACCAAGTGACTGCCGCCCCCGCAAATCCAACCCCACTGGAACAATTGGGCTTAAACTTCATAGTAATGGATCTTGCCTAGAGGAATCTGGATACTGAATTTCACGCCTTTACGTATCTAAATAGCACATAATTGGACATGTTGCCCTCTCTGAATCCCACCCCGTAATTCCGACCTCAGTTACCAATCCAAACCAAACTAAATAGTGCAGACGGACATGTCCATAATAAGTAATATTCCGAATTTCAACCTTCTGCCTCAAAAAATGTAGAAATTATGAAGGGGACGAACGGACAACATAAAACCAATAAGTTGTTCCATTCTTCCACTAAGTGTTAATAATATAGATTATGAGCACTTGAGCAATCGTGCGTCGACAAAGCGATTTCACGTGCGCGCGCCGATGTCAGTAATGCTTAAAAGATGAACAGAAAGTAACAATGTATTCCTTCTTGACAAATCGATTGTTATATGACATGCCATTATCTTGGTATTCTTTACACTCACTGTTTTAGCACTTGAAGGAGTCCACGAAAAATTCTGAAAAGTTGATACGGCGAGCTAAGATATTGATTGTCATATTTCTGAAAACAGAATTTGAAAAAGTTAATCCGTTTTCAAGTTATCGTTTTTGAGGAAATTACTTCCAATGAAAACGAGCGTGCCGGGCAATTCGAGATAGTGATAATGCTAATTCGCTACTTACTGCTTTCAGTGAATATAGAGGGCGCTGGTTTTTTTTTTGTTTTTTTTGAAAAATGGCTGCGAAAGTAGGATCCTTCCATTTTTAAACTAAAAAATAGATGATTGTTTAGGATAAAAATTCGTTCTAATAACTATTAAGAGAGAATGTTATCTGGGATTGGTGTTCTGTGTTATAAAAGCAATATTTAAACTACTGTGAATCCTACTTAGCCCAGTTCAAGTAATGCCACAAGGGCGGCGCCACTTAAATTGAAAGTAGCGAATAGCGATGGTACACAAAAAAATTCAGGCATCAGTTGTAAATTCTAAGTTTAATCGTACGTGCATAAAAGTTACACACTGTAAAGAGGAAACCCCCAATATTATGGAAGAGAAGAATCAAGCATGTTAGTAAGTAAAAAGCTGCTGATGTTGTATGACATCGGAATGTCACGTCACGGAGTTAGATAATTAATATTTAAAATTAAATTCTCAAGAGCTAATTCATTTTTTAAAGTTTTTCCCACAGATTATTTGTAATTCTTTAATAATTTATCATTATTATTATTATGTCACATTTTGTCTCAGTTTTTTGATAGCCTTCCCTTGTGAGATAAAATATTTATCATAAACCTTTTATATAAATTTAAAGAATGCTGCAATTTAATATGTCGTGTTAATTACAACTGATCCTCTGCGAAAATCTATCTATAAGGTTCGTCTCATAAATATAAAGCCAGCTCTAGATAAAAAAAAAATTATAAATATAAATATATACAGGGTGTTTCAAAAGTTTTTTTTACAAACTTTTAGGGGAGGTAGTATGGGTGATTCTAAGCAAAAAAGTTCATATGAACATGGTTCCGAATTTGAACGCTGAGATAAGAACAGAAATAAAAATGCCGCCACCAAGATCAACATGTTAATAACTCAGGTTCTATAATATCTAGGATGAATGAAATTTTGGGGAATAACAGGGTACATAAAGATGTGTATAACGTTAAAATTTAATCGAATTCCAACGAGTAGTTTCCGAGTTACGCACTCAACATCGTAATACGTACTGGTTAGTAATCGCATGTGAGCACTATTACGATTTTGAATGCGTAACTCGGAAACTACTTGTTGGAATACGATCAATTTTAACTGTATACATAGTTTTATGTACCCTATTATTCCTCCAAAGTTCATTCTAGGCGTTGCAGAACCTGAGTTATTAAATTGTTGATCTTGGTGGCCGCAATATATTTTTTCATCATTAATATATTTCTGTTTATATCTCAGTTAACGGTCAAATTCGGACCCATTGTATATGTATTATAACGATGTACGGAGATATATCAGGTTGTAAAGAACGTATCTGCAGAAAAAGCGCTCTTGACGTACGCAAATAAAGCAATGATGTAAACAACCAATAATGAAATTTGTGAACGAGTAGGTTAAAAGGATGGAAACGATACTGTTGTGGCAAAAATTTATTGCGCACGTTTGCGATAGCATGGCCATATGTGTGACTTGTATGCATTCAATATTGCTTTATGAATGGCGTAAACGTTTGTCGAACATTTCTTAAATTACAAAAAGCTTTTGGAGCCGACATTATACCTGCTAAGACTGGTATAAAAAATTCGACAGTGGTGTACGAGATTTATCTGATGGACCGAGAAGTAGTAGACAGAGTGAAATGGATAATGATGAGCTGAAACATGCCTTGATGGTTAAGCCTCAAACCACTCTTCGGAAACTGGCCAAAGACCTTAACACCTCTCACACTACCATAAATACCCACCTTAAGAATATGGGATATACCGAAATGGATACTTCATGCTCTGTCTGACAAGAAGCGAATGCAACGGCTGTTGTCTTTAAGTAAAAGAGAAAAACGTGATGGCTTTTTGCATCGGCTAGCCACAGGAGATGAAAAGTGGGCCACATACAAGAATGTTACGCGAAATAGAGCATGGACAGCCCCCCCAGAGCGTTGCGTGTAGAGGGGGGTTCGGGGGGTTTGAACGAACCCTCCCGTTTTATTTCCCTTATCTGTTTGAGTTCATTTGTTTTTCTTTGTTTCTATTAAAAATCTATTCTATATTTTACGGGGCGCCGCCCCCACGAACCCTCCCATGTAAAATCCTGGTTACGCCCCTGTAAGCTACCTTTCTTGGACCTAAGGTTGTGCTTAGTTGATGATGAAATTGTCACGATTTAGTCTATTATGACCTTTTAACCCGTAACCATACCACAAGAGCATCCCTTACATCGAGTAATGGACCAATTACATTCTGCACTGATGACATGAGAAAAGTAGTAATTGCCAAAATTCGATATTTCTTAGAATGAATATATTTTGTGCCTATTTTTCAAATTATGCTTATTATTTATCTGTTATTTGTTCTTAACAGATAAAGTGAGCATATTTACATGTGTTTTTGTAATAAAATCAACAACAAAGTGATTGCAAAAAAAAATATTTTTTTTCGCTTCCCCCGAAAAGTTTTCTTTTTGGCACTTATTATTTTCCCCATGCCAATGCCTCAATTAAGCGCTCAGCACTGCTTAATCAACATGGAGTTCTTTTCCACCAAGACCACATGTTGCTTTAAGGATCCCAGGAAAAATTGCATACTCTGAATTGAAAACGCTTGCCTCATCCTCCTTATTCCCTGGATATTTGCTCTCTCAGACTTTCATTTGTTTCGGTCTATGTCCAATTTTTCTTGCTGGGAAAACTTTACTAATGATGATGGAGTGAAACGCTGCCTGAACGAATTCTTCAAGTCTGATTCGCTAGATTTCTCTCGTGATGGAATATCTAATCCAGCGATGGAACAGAGTCCTGTTGATAATAACCTAGTCTGCATTCAACATCATTATAACTGCTCTACAAATTGTTCGAATGTGTTGTAATAACGTTCCGCATTCATAGTGGGTAAAACGCGTTTCCAAGAATATGTGCCATCACGTTCGTTTGTGCAAGCAGGAGAATGGGGACCACTTTGAAAATTTACTTAAATTCGTTTTGCATTGATTAAAGAATATCCACTGAAATTTGGGTGAACTGACTTTTGGATCACCCTGTATTTTATTGCGTTTCAGAATTTTATATTATTTTGCATTTTTTTCTTATGCTCTTACGTCATTTTTAATTTTTAAATTTTTAGGGTTGTCCGAGATGGCTAAATTTTTTGTATTGTTTAAAAAAGTTAGATGACACGTTAGAAACCCACTTAAGTATTTCTGAGATTCCAGTAAGATTCCGTTTCATTTGGTCAGGTTATTCAAATCGGCCTCGGTGGCTCAGTGGTTGCGTGATCGCCTCTGATGCCCGACAACGCGGGTTCGATCCCGGCCGAGGACGGTGAGGATTTTTCAGGGGGAAATTCTGAGATCATGCACTTCCTTTGGAAGGGAAGTAAAGCCGTTGGTCCCGTGTAGTCTTTTGCGGGCTGCACGTTAAAGAACCCTTGCGAGGCAAAATTTGCGGCCCCTATAACGCCGTCCTGATATGACCAGAGCAGTTGAAAAGGACGTTAATACCAAACAAACCAAACCAATCAGGATATTCAATATTGGAAAATGAAGTTGGATCCAGTATGTGGTTGGTTGGTTTATTAGAAATTTTGGCGTCGACTACTAGGGTCATTTTGCGCCTTTTATACAAGTTATATCTGTAGCAGCCCAGTATAAACATAAACATCCATGCCCACGGCGGGATTCGAAACCACGACCAGGCGGACTCGAGAACTAGAAAGCCTACGCCCTTGCCCTCTCGGCCACCTGGCCGGCGAATCCAGTATGTGAGTTTTGTTAATGGATCATTGCCATTACAAATTTGTGTTTTTCAATGTAATGATGATCAACTGCAGAACACACGCATCTGTTATATACAGTTTTACTTATCTCACAACTTCTGTTTCGTTCAAATCTTGCCATCCATTTTTCACCCATTTCCCATTTCAAACAACTCCAAATTTGGTACAGTGATTCTTTTCCGGTGAGAGTATAGAAAATTTCAAAAGTTCGAATTCTTAGAAAGGGTTAAAACTGAATTTCTCACAAATTGTCATGACGGGTAGGGGAATGGGCCACCTACAGTATCCAAGTTTTCTTCATTTTCATATATTTCTACCAAAAGCATATGTTAAAAATAGATTGCAAATCCAAGACTAAAAGAAATAAAATAAAAAATAAAAAAAAAACTTTTAAGCATACACTTTTACTTTAAAAAATCCAACAAAAAATAAAATAAGAATTCATAAAATTAAAAAAAGACAAAAATATGCCCGTCGCGTATATAATATAATTACGCGTCGCCACACTTTTGCCTTTTTAATTATATGAATTCCTATATTAACGAAAGGCACCAATTTTTTTTTTACTTTTCAATGCACTTTTTAAAGTAAAAATATATACTTAATTTTTTTTTTAATTTTTGATTTGTTTGGTCTCAACCTTCGAGCATAGATCTTCTATTTCTATGTTCGAAGATCTCAATTATGGGGCGCATAATGGCGTGACGTCATCGTGCATACAATCTATATTAAAGGTTATAAGCCTCTTATAATGCAATGAAAAAGTCTAATCGATCTCCGTAGAAGCGAAGCGAGGTAGCGGATGCTGCTCGTTTAAGCTGACTAATAAAAACACGGCAGCCCTTGCACGGAAACCCGCTTCACTCGGCGATAAAGCAGATAAAGCGTGGATAGCGGGGAAACTAACAAAGGATGATTGGAGATTTAGGAATAAGAAATTCTCCAGGTTCAAGGCATATACCTTACTCATTTTTAAATAAAAGCAACTAAGCAGCACTATATAGGTTCAGTTCAATTTTATAAACAACAAGCCCTACAATTTTGTAACATGTAATATGTAAAATAGGAAATTTCTTATACTTCCTGGTAGAAAATAAAAAACAAAGCATAAGCAATTGTAGCCGAGTGGTTAAATCGTTGGAGTTGAAATCCAATGGGATGTTTCCGTATAGGTTCGAATCCTGTCAACGACGTTATAGCATTTTTTATGCCCTGTGAATCCATTAGATTTCATAGAAAATATTTTGCTTACAAAACACTTTATTTAGTCAGTTTTAAGATCACGTTAACCGTTGTTGTTTTAATGCAATAATTGTTTGCTATTGATTTAAAAACTTTTCTTTTTATATTCAATAAACTTTTTAAAAATTAGTAAAAAATCGAAACATGTAGAAATATTGTAAAAGAAAAAAAAACCAAAAAAAAAAACCCTGCTTTACAAAGTGGTTATTTGACCTATCTGCCGTATGAAAAGCCTGCTTGGGCTGCAATATCTAAGTCCAGACAGAAGGACCTCAAACGTTCCTAACCTTATCCTCAGATCAATAGCCCAACAAGAAGAGTTTACCAATAGTTACTCATCTACGACGATTTCGGTATATCTCTCATTGGTAATTACACTCCCTGCCATGAAATTAGAATGATAAAAGCCAAATACAAAACGAGTTCATAAATTTAAATTTAGAAAAAACAATTACCTTGATCGCAAAAAGTATTTAATACAGTTATAACTTCAGAAAATAAAGATTATTTTAGGGGTGAAAAGTTTAACATATTTCCACAATTAGCAGAAATGTAGCCATCTGAAAAGAAACATGTAGCGACATGAAATTAAAATACTAAATTTCTTTGACACAAAATTAGAATATCACACAAAAAACTACCAAGTGACACAATGAAATGAATCTACAAATCATATCATATGACAAGAATGAGTCAGTTGACAATAGTTAGGGATAAGTGCCACACATGTAGACTCATAAAAAGTCAAATAACCTTGGGGAAACGTTGTGATCTAATGAAATGGGTAAGGCAAAACTTATTTACTACTAGAAGTAAATAATAGAAGGCATTGCCCGGGATATTTACAGCTGTAGGTGAACAGAACAGCATCAATAAGTTAAATAATAACACAAATTGGTGTTCAGTAATTGTGCAATTTCCTACTGTAGACGAAGCTCCCGTTGTCGACGCCCGGAGATTTTCATTGCATTCATTTCAGTTATTCACTACTTGGTAAACTGTTGTTGTAATTGCACTCTGCTCTAGATGTTTTAAAGCAAAACTTTGCCCATTCATCACTTTGTGTGGTCTAGCAGTCGCAGTATCTTCTGTTAACACGCTAATCATTTGCTCAGTTGGAGCAGTGTGCTGGCGAAACCAATGCAACATTGAGGGAAGGGATGGAAACAGGCAGACATAGCATCTGAACTCCACTGCTCACAAGCTTCTGTATCCAGAACAATAATGCAAATGGAGAAACATCATCCATAGAAAGAGTTTATAAACCACTTGCTCGGAAGACAACCAATTTTTGTGACGCAGCTCTTAGAAAAATAGTTAAGAGCAGCAATTTTCAAACAAAAACTGAGATAACTCATATCAAAGGTCAAGGTTTCAACACGGGCGACACTCAGATGATTAAATGAAATGAGATATATTTCAAAGTACCCAAAATAAGTCATCTTAAATAAAACACAAAAGCAGAAAAGATTTAGTCGGGTACTTTTTCGACTTCGCTCGTTCGGTGAAACCTTTTTGTCAAAAACCACCAAAAACCAGAGGTCTGGTGAAGCTGTTTTGATCAAAAACTACTATAGATGTGATTTTCATTCATAAAGACTGGATTGAAGAAACAATAGTGCAAAACTGTATGGTCAGTTCGTTCCGTGTGGCATTTGGAGATAGTGGGCCAAAGGTGTGGCGAAAGAGGAGAAGAGCTCTGAAATGTGAAATTGGCATTGTCAAATTCCCAGCAATCTGTATGGTGTGCGCTACCATGTCTGGGAAAGATGCGGGCTTACTCATTAATGTCAACAGAATTATCGATGGACCTAAATATCAATCTCTTCTAGAACAAGGACTGGTGCCATCAATGAAGCCACGGCAACAATTCAACAAGTTTACATTTCAACAGGATTTAACCCCTGTCCACAGCGTAAAATCTACTATCCAATAGATGAAAAACCACCACTAAAAGTATTTGTGTGGCCAATTTGTGGCGACTTGCCAGACTTCAACCCTATTGAGAATTTATGGTCTAGTCTCAAACAAGCAATGAAAAAATACTCACCCACTACGAAAGTTGAATATAGCGACATCAAGCAGTATGATCAAAAATTTCTTCTCAACAGTTTCTAAGGTTGGTACAGTCAACGCCACGAAGAGTCCAGTGCTAATTAAAGCTAAGAGCGGTTCCACCAAAAATTAGGGTATGATATTCTAATTTCGTGGCAAAAGAATTTAGTATTCTAATTTCATGTCGTTGTATATTTCTTTTCAGATGGTGGAGATACACTAATATCACAAATATCCGGACACATGCACGTTTGCGCTCTAGCCACGATTTCATGGAAATCAATAGGGCGTTGCACATCCCTTTGCCCGAATCACAGCTTCCACCCTTCGGGGAAGACTTTCCACCAAATGTTGGTAGGTACTTTCCGGAATGTTCCTCCATTCCTCCCGAAGAGCGAGAATCAGTTCAGGTACAGAAGTTGGCCGATGTGATGTGGCCCGCAAGCGTCTTTGCAATTCATCCCACAGACTCTCTATAGGATTGAGGTCGGGACTTTGTGCCGGCCAACCCATTTCTTCGACCCCTGAGTCCGCAAACCACTGCTGTACACGCCTCGCTTTGTGGCACGGAGCATTGTCGTGTTGGTATTGAAATGGCCCGTTTCCGAAAAATTGCCACAACGTTGGAAGTGCACAGTTGTCCAAAACATTCAGATAACGGTCGGAGTTCATGATTCCTTGCACAGGAACGAGCTGGCCCAGTCCGTACCATGAAAATGAGCCCCACACCATGACTCCTCCTCCTCCGAACTTGACTGTGGGCTCTGTGCACTCAGGTAAGAAGCGTTCTCCAGGTATGCGCCAAACCCAAACTCGTCCATCGGATTGCCAGAGTGTGTAGCGAGATTCGTCTGTCCACATTACACGTTTCCATTGGTCCATTGTCCAGTTTCTGTGGGCTTTGCACTACTCCAGACGTCGCTTGGCGTTGACCCTGCTATGTGGGGCTTGTGGGCAGCAGCACGGCCATGGAATCCCATCGTGTGCAGTTCCCGACGAATTGTCATGGTACTGGCATCATTTGCAGAGACGTTTCGAAACTCTGTGGCAATTTTTTCCGCCGAGGACTTCCGGTTGCTGCGGGTGACACGACGAAGCACTCGACGGTCTCTGTCCGTTAGTTTCTTGGGTCTACCGGTTCGTTGTTGAACTGTTGTTGATCCCCGGGTCTTCCATTTCATAATGACATCGCCTACTGTTGACTTGAGTATCTGAAGAAGGCTGGAAATGTCACGCACGGACTTGCCGCAAAGATGACACCCAACGACTGTTCCACGTTGGAACTCACTGGGCTCTGCCGAACGACCCATTCTTGCCAGTGTCCAAGCAGAGTTGTGTCTGAAGGTGTGGGAAGCTCTTTAAATGATGTGCAAGTCATTATCATGTGACATTGGGCCAATCGATGATCTGTGAGGGGTGTCCGGATATTTTTGATCATATAGTGTATGTTAAACTCCCCCCCCCCCTTAATAATCCTTAACACTCTTTACGGTCAATGTTGTTATTAAATTGAGATTTATGAACTTATTTTTATTTGGATTTTATTATTCTAATTTCAAGGCAAGGAGTGTACGTTCAAGAGCCCTTGCAAAAATGGCTACCCAAAATGGAGAACCATATCAAGCCCCTGGTTGCTGGAATACAGAACTGTAATGAATTCTCTCAGGCTTCGTCACATTGTGGGCAACGTCACATTAAAAATACTTTTTTCCAGATTACTGGACGTCCTATTCCCTTCTCCTCTCGTCCTGCCAGGTATGGAAATCATTTTTTTCCTCAGGCGTCTTTACTAGTTCAGTGTAATTCCCTTCGGTTACTTTTGGAGCGAAATGTGGCAGTTACTTCTGTTATTTTTTTCTTTTTACCTGCGCTCTTCGATTGTCGTGATTAGATGTGATTTTCTAGTGTTGGTGTTGAAATTTGCGGGCATGTCTATTCGTGAAAATTATTTCAGCCACGAAATGGAACTTATAGGCATCGTAACACGCACGTCACACGTTAGACGATTCCCAAAATTCACAGAACAAGATCGACGATTGTTGAAGCGCGAGGTTCATAAAAAAGCAAAAAAAAAAAAAAACACTCCAGGACATCAACAAGAATTTTCAACAGGCAACAGGGTTCAGTGTGCATTACAACAATTCATGGAAGGAACTCCACATTCACGGAGTTGTAGCCCCACACAAACAAACAACAAGGCTGCCAGATTCCAATGTGTTTGAAACCGTGACATTGGACTGTAAGGCTTCTGTCTGGCAGTAACACCCAGCTATGACCTTCCGCGCAGAGTTCTGACATCAATCCTGCTGATATGGATAGTTTCTTGTAGCGAGAATGAACACAAATACCGGAAGCTGTTGATCGAAACCTTGTAGAAAGTATGCCCAAAAGAGGGGGGGGTGACGTAATTTCACCACGCGGAGGTCCAACAAGATATCAAAATATCAATTTTCCTGTACTGTGTACTGTCTTTTCCATTATTTTGTGGCAGTGTTTGGTAAACTTTAACGTTTAATTCGACAGCCATTACTGATCTACTTCGGAGCCTGCGGAGAGCATCACATTGTCATGACTAAATTGCCCAATCAAGAATGTTAGATGTTCGCTATAGGTTCAGTTATTTTTTTTATGGACGCTATTTAAAAAATGCAATTCACAAATAACGATTATAAACTACGGTTGATAAATTAGCAATACTTCTTAATTGAAAAATAAATCCCGCTAAGCATAATTAAGTGTTTTCCTAGACCTCCTTAAAAGGTTACCAACAGGATCAATCGATGGCCACCATTCATTTAATTCTCTACCCAAGCAGATGCAGCTTCACGCTTGTCTTTCGTCGCCTGGCAACTTCAGCAGGAACCTCCGAAATGGGTTTAAACTCACCAAAGGTAATCTTGATTCAGTCAGTCGGCTGCTATTGTCTTTTCTCCTTCGTTGCTTTTCGCCTCAATGACAGCCAACCTGTTTACTTTTCGTCGCCTCCGCGCTAAATTTCACGGCCCTTCACGGCCGCCATGCACAGGGCACACCGAACAGAGAAGGAGAGAAACGCGACTGCTATGGTAATATTTAAAGAAAGGAAATTTCACTGCTGAAGGGCTTCCAGATGTATTGCTAGAAATTCGTGATGGCTAACTAATTACTGAAACGAGAGAAAGAGAGAGAGAGAGGTGAGCGCAAACGAAAATCTTAACTGTTAATTAAACTTGCAATGAGACTAGACGAAGAAAACAAACGCTTAATGTATGGTGGCAGGCGGAGCCAATTCCAAACCGAATTACTCAGCATTAGTTTCCCCAATGCAATGCACAAACAAAAAGAGACGTCGCAAGAGAAATAGCGAAAGGCAGAAAGGGAAGGAGGGAAGGATGAAGAAGAGAAATTTCGATGTTTTCGGGGTTTCCGGTGGCAACTGAGATAAGGGCGCAAAATCGAAACCCAACCAATTGCATATTTAAAACGACTATACAGGAAAGCGAAAAGAGAAGGTGGGGAGGGGGGAAAGGAATAAAATAAATAAACTGCAAGCTCGGAAACTGGTCTTCAGCTGTTTTCAATTCACTAGTGAAAATAGCGATCAAAAGAAAATACCAACTTCGAACGATGAAAAAAATTAATTTTTAAAATTAAAATAATAGAGTAGATTTTCATCGATTACATCAATGGCTTTTACTTTGCATAATCAGTGAAAACTGAAAGAAACGATAAAATGTTTATATATCATTAAATATTTAGAAATAAACCTCTGGGGTTGTGGTTTCTTACAGTTTGAAGAATCAGGAGACACAAATCCACTTGACTTTTTGAATTTCACTTTTTATGGATTTTGTATCTCCTGATACATTACTCATGTGAAAAGAAGTAGTAATTTATAAAGAGTTGTACAGAGGGCCAGAAAAGGTGCGCCAGAAAAAGGTTATATTTATTTTCCGCGACGCAGCTCTGAGCTGGCATTCCCTGATCGCTTTGCTCTCTTGCTTGGAATCGCTCCAGACGATACCATTTGACGTTTCAGCGGACTGGTATCTTCCGCAATTCTCATCCCATCTTACAAGGGAACCCCACATAGCCTAACCGCTTTAACAATGGAGTCCTTGTATGGCAATCAATGTATGCTGAATGTTTTTCGTTTTCGCGGTTTATTTTGAAAGAAACACAATTGCGCATTCTCTTATTTTGCAAGCATCTATAGTAGCTTCAGATGAGTAACATATTTCAATTTGGTGGAAATCTGTGACATACATGTTCGAGGGGTTCCCTTGTTAGTGTATTGCCAGCTGACTTTCTTACCTCCTTCCCACTTTTTTGCCAAAGTTTGCTGTTTCCATCAAAAACCACCAACAAACGCAAATTTCCACTCACAACATGATAGCGCTTCCGCACCTACCCTAGTCGCCAGACTTAGCTCCTGCGAACTTCTTCCGTTTCCCGAAGATTTAGATCCAACTGAAAGGTCGCCGTTTTAACACCACTGCAGAGATCCAGCACGAATCGCAGAGGTTTTCGATTCACTTACAAAAGTATTTGACATCCAGGCCGCATTCCAGAAGTGGCAAGAACGTTGGGACGTACAAAGATTTTAGTGAATGATTAGTGTTATAACTAAGGTAAGTATACTTTTTTCTAAACAGAGATGATCTGGGAACTTCTAATAACTATTGTCTGTCCAACGAAAGGAAACCTGCGTGTGTACGTTTAAATCCTAATTTTAGTCGTTAAACATGATAAAAATAATAATTGTTGGACAGGGTTAAAGGAACAGATCATAGCTGGAACTTTTTAAGGGGCAGCATTTTCGTTATACTACAGTACATTAAAATCGACTTTTTATCAGTAGAGTAGAAGGATACAAGACGCCAGACAATTTTAATTAGCCAGGAAATACGGACGCAAATATTATTTTTCGATGGTGATAGGGTTCGAGACCTACTACTACTATGTTCTCTTGAAAAGGATGTTTTGACTTTGCCTTGGCAACCATCATACCTGTTTCAACGCTAAATGGCACTTAATTAATATCAGAAACAGTATAAAGGCATTACAAAGAAAAAATAACTCATAAAGCTAATGCAACATTAAAGAACTAAATTTATTAGATTGATGGATCCAAATTAAAATAGTAAGTTAAACTACCCAAAAATAATCTTAATAATCTTAAATAAGTAACAGTAAATATTATTAACATAATCTTCAGAATTTAAACACGTAAAATACCGTAACCATCCAAATTCAATAAGACCCCAGCCAAAATTATAGAACCTAAAATAGAAGCCCCCACTTGTGCCTAGATGAACAGCATAGTTATAATGGGTTTTATAACAGGTAAAAAAAAATTCAATCAATAATTTTTTTTAACTTTTTTGCTGTCTCCCTGCCCCTGCTCCTCCATTTCTTACGAACCACCACTGTATGTCATTCTTCCAAAAGAACCACGGCTAGTTCTGTCAATGTTGTGGAGCAGCGAGGCCTATCTCGTTACCGTCTTTACAATTCAACCAAGTTTGCTATGGGGTTAAGAGCAGGCCAGTTCAATTCATGTCAGCAACCAGTAGTTATGAACACAAGCCAACTCTGCACAAACAACCTCGTTTCATGAACGTAGCATATGTAATAAGAATGGGCCCTCCTTAACTGTGTAAAGGTTAATTATAGAGAAGGGTTTTATTAGTTTGGTCGGTGCTCCTGGGCAACAAAGCCCCCCTTAGTTGTATAAAAATCAACTTTATTTGAAAATTGATTCATACTTCATCAAACATGGCCGTCGAAGTCCTTTCTGCATAATCAACTCTTTATATTATAATAAACCACACTTTGTTCAAGATGATAATAAATTCTTATTTGCAATCCAAGTAATACGAGTCTTATAGAGCGTTATTAAAAATAGCAGCAATTCATTCAAGAATGGGATTCCTGTCGATTCAGGAGGAGAGCACAAAAGAGCGTCGCCTTCGTCGCCACAACTACAATACAGGGGAGGACTCTCTCCTGAGGGTCGCATGATATGCGTGTGAGCTCGCGCCAAAGTCGTGCCGAAAACGACAAGAGAAAAGTTGGAGAAGAAAGCCGAAGAAGGAACTGACGAGAATTTACGGCGGGCACGTGCTTTGAAAATTGAACACAGAAATGAGAAACACCGGCTTAGTGGAAAGAAAGAGAGAGACAGAGGCAACAATGGCAAAAACGAATGACATATTAAAACAAAGCGGTTGAAGGGAAGAACAAAAAAAAATAAGCCGACCGAGGGCAAAATGAATTTCTCGATGAAAATTTTTGAGATAAATCAAGCTGTTCTCCATAAGAATGTACAAAAACTTTCTTTTTTTTTTTTGCTCACTTAATATAGAAACAGTGGCTTTTGCCCTGAGCAGATTTGTGCATTTTTCTGGCTTCTTGGTTATTCACATGGAAAATTCCTGTTGTACAGTACATTACTCCAACAGTCGAACGGATCGATAAAATCCAAAATTTAAGCTCACCCACTTATGAAGAGGCAATTTTTACAAATACAGCCAATATTAAAACGGATACAATGCCAACGAACATAATTTTTTAACACATTTTCTTTCTTTCTACCTAACAAGAATATAACTCGCAAAACGAATTTCAAATATTCTGAAAAGAAGAATATAAAAATATGTTGTTTAATATTACAGTGAAATGAGAAATGAAATGCTCGCTTGTCTAAATGCTTTAAACTACTGAGCCTATGTTCTTTCCACTGCTAGAGCCGTTCATCCCTTCTTAATCAAAGTTACCATAAACGCCAGGAGAGAAAAATCATTGTTTCAAAGCATTGTCGGGAAAAATCTTGTAAGCATTCCAAGGAGCTTTACCTGTGACGCAGATGTAATTTTAAATTTCAATATTTCACTTTTACTTTCAGTTGGTTTAAATAAACAATGGAAATACCTTTGATTCTATCCACACTCACATAATTTTTAACAATAGGCCTAACATTCCAGGTGGCCGAGAGGGCTAGGGCATAGGCTTTCTAGTTCTCGAGTCCGCCTGGCCGTGGGTTCGAATCCCACATGGATGTTTGTGTTTGTCCCGGGCTGCGTACAGATATAACTTGTGTAAAAGGCGCAAAATGACCTCAGTAGTCGACGCCAAAAATTCTAATAAACCAACCAACCAACCTAACATTAATTAGCCATTTTTAACAATAGGCCTAACATTAATTACCGATTTTTAACAATAGCCCTAACATTAATTAGCCATTTTTAACTATAGGCCTAACATTAGCCACATTGAATAATAGGCCTAACAGCAATAAATTTTAAAACGAAATGAGCACGTGCATCGACAAAGCTTCATAACGGGCACGCGCTCCAAGCTGACGTCAACAATGCTTAAATGATAAAAAGTAACGCTGTATTCACTTATGACTCGTCAGTAGGAATCGATTGATATATTACATGCCCTAAGTTCATATTCTTAACATTAGTGCACGTGCTTGAAGGGGTCCACGAGAGCTCATCAAAAGTTGGTATATCGCAGTTATTTTCTTCCATTTTCACGTTACAGTGCAAACGATGGCTGGCCGGACACATAAAGGTACCGATTAAGCTTGTATTCTTATATACAGGGTGTCTCAGCATTCATGGTACAAACTTCTAGGGATGATAGGTAGTGCTAACAGGAACAATGTTTTCCTATGCCATTTTTGCCGTTAAGCCCTCCTGTGGGAGATAAACGCCACTAAAGGTGGGGTTGCTGACCCTAGAGGATGGCTGCCTGAAGATCACAAGCTTCTTTGTATTAAAAGATAATTACGTGTTGTACATTAAAATTTAATGGGGAATACAGTATTAGAATTATTTCTGCAATGCTAGACAAACAAAAGCACTTTGGTCTCTTCAGTATTTTGTAATTCACATAATTTTAGTGCACACAAATGTCATTACTGAGAAATGGTAATGTTAAGCATTTACAAAACAGTCTTGAGCATACTGCTGCCACAGCTCGTGTACTGCTGGATAGATTCTCACCAGTCTCCTCGAGCACCTTGTCCTCCAGTAGGTTTGTCCGAGAGGTTCGTGGGCGAACTGCATCTGGTCAATGGACATTGATAGTTCCAGTCTCCCTCATACGTTGTACAATACGCCAAAGATGGTGTGCTGTGGTACATGTCGCTGTGGAAAAAGGTCTCGATACTGCTGTGAAGCAGCACGCCCACTGCACCTTGCTTCTCCGTAGATGAGAACCATATCCACCCGCTCTGTGATGCTGTAATGCTCCCTGAGATGCAGTAAAAGACGTTTCAATAATACTGCCAAATGATATTCTGCTTCTTTGGAAATGATGGGTGAACTTTAATAGTAAATGTAATATCAACAAATTCACTGATTTTGTTGGTATCAGAAGATTCCACTTTTGTTGAGGTATCGGACAGCAGCAACCCCGTCTTTAGTGGCGTTTATCTCCCACAAGAGGGCTTAACGGCAAAAATGGCATAGGAAATCATGCTCCTGTTAGCACTACCTAGAAGTTTGTACCATGAATTCTGAGACACCCTGTATAGCTTTAGCTAAAGCTCGTAATAAGGGGTCATTGAAGTACTTTTTGGGGGCCATTTTCTCGGACGTAGCATTTCGAAAATCGAAAAGAATATCACATTCGACCTGTGCTCGTTATTCCCAATCGAATGACATCATATTACATGCCTTATATTGCCAATAAAAAAAATTGATGGGGGGGGGGGGTTGGGTCTCAATAGTCACGTGACTGCTAGACCGATTTCAATCACAAACTAATCAGGTGAGCTCAGGAAGGATCTCTATCGAAGAGCGAAAGCAGAATTTGAAAAGCTAAAGCGTTCTCGAGTAATCGTCGGACATACAGACGGACAGACAGACAGGCACACAAACAGAGCAAAACCAGAGAAATAAGAGTGTAAGGAAGAATATTTCTTTATGATACGGTAAGTCCCTTTCGCGGCGAGAGAAAATTCAAACACCTTACAGAAGTGCAATGTCAATTTGTCTTAAGAAATATGAATTAAATGTTGAAATATACAAATATGTAAGATATTGAGATTAGAAATTATATTTTAAGACTCCACGAAGAACACAAACCATTTAGACCATGTTTAAGAATCCAGATGCATGCATTAACAATAACTCCGGAGGCTTTTTTTTCCATTTAATTCTGCGTAGTATAGAGAAACGAATATTCTGTGGTTTACGTGGTTATCAAATATCTAAACACTTAAACCAAATTTGAATCAATAAAATGGAAAGCTATATTGTAATCGATACAATCGAAATTATATCACAATCGTTATAATGGAAATTAGATTAGAATTGATTTGATCAATCAAACGTAAACATAACATGAAACGGAAAGATCTCTATCATAATCAAAAGATGGAACTATCGTGTTCGTGATTAGTTTACAACAGCATCATTTCCTCAGGTAATTTTATGCTATCTAGCTTAATGCCTTCGTCGGACAAATTTTCTTCTAGTTTTGCACTATTCTGTGCTTTAAGTTCTTTATCTTACACGCAATGGCTAGTGAATTAAAAAGGTGTTTGAAACAATTAATATAAGGTGACAAAAATCAGGTAACTTTTGAAATGCTTACTGGCAAGCGGGAACCTCAGGCAGGTATCTAACGATCCCAGCAATTTACCCATTTTTGGAAGCACTCTTAAAAATCCGAAGGCTGTAAAGTCTTCAAGACCAGTTGCGATTACATTTGGATATCTTTAATGGAGTCAAAACGTCTCACTTTCATTTTAGGGAAGAGGTAGAAGTCGCGGGGGGCTAGGTCAGGAGTGTAGGGAGGGTGGGCGACCGTTGCCATGTTTTTTTGACAGGAATTCCTTCACAACGAGAGAGATGTGTGCGGGCGAGTTGTCTTGGTGAAGCAACCAGTTTTTGTTCTTCCAGAACTCGGGACGTTTGCGCGAATTTTTCCCTCAGTCTCTTCAAAACCTCACAGTAAAACTTCAGTTGACAAGTCGTCGAATAATTTGGAAATTCGCAGAAGCACAAGAACACGTTGCAACAGCAATAAGTCATAAAGAAATGCGCCTACGATTACGAACTTGGCAGAGCAGCAGGTGACAGGTGCACCAAGAGGCATAGAGCGATACTGTTTTTGGTTTGGGCTGAATATTCAAATTCTCGGATATTTTAGGTAGCACCTCGTACATGCACTGCTTTTCCACTAGCCTGTAATTCGTGCACTGGAAATTTTCCACTAGTCTGTAATTCCTGCAAAGGCAGATTGTCGGTGCATTGCAGACTCCTTATGGTAAACAATGTTTCTACAATTCTTCATCTGCCTTACAGGTATTCGTAAATGTTCCAAAACAAATGTAGGAGGGTTTAAAAAGCTCTAATGAACGCAATTCATAATATCTAGTTTACAAAGGAAATTTTTTGATACGTGGTTTCTTTTAATTTGAGGAAAAAATGGTAATGTCCCCCCCCCTTTTGTGTTTTAGTAATAAAATTATAAGCTATCCTAAAGCTAGGTACTATAGCGCAAGGAATGCGATATTATGTTGGCATAAAGTACCATCTTTTGAAATACATGTAAATAAAATGCTCAAAATTTTTTGAATAATCATTTATTTTTTGTGGTCAGTCCAAACAGATCAGGTGAGCTCAAGTATATATATTATGGCTCCCGGAAGGGAGGGGGGAATTTTAAATGTATGGAAAAATAGATACATTTAAACTCAAGAATAAAATCAACATTCATTAATCAAATCATTGAAATTACAGTAGTAATTAAAAATCCACTAGACATTAATTGACAGTTTAAGAGGTTACTGTGAAACAAAACTGAGTACGTAAATCAAACTGGATTTTGAAATTTTTCTAGTAAAACCATTAAATTGTAAAATAATGCAAATGCGCCAATCTCTAAACAATTAATATATCTTTAAATGCTATTAAGTTATTAAATTTTTTTCTTAACTAATGCATGAATCACCAGTAATTGACAGTTAATGCACCAGAAGTTGACAGGCGGTTTCACCAGTAATTGACAATATTTTAATTACTTCTTCATTATATATTTTTACCAAAAAATTTATAACATTCAAAATTAGCTGATGAAATCGAGCATTTTTAAATATGTCTAAAGTAATTAACATTAACTAAAATTGTGCTTTTTAAAACTTAAGTTGTTCATTTATCTTTTTTTCCCTTTGAAATAATAAATTAAATCAGCTCACTCCTATGTAGAGTGCAAGGACCATAGAAAATGAAGGTGTTTTTCACTAGTGCAATATCATCAGATCTCGGCCAACAAATTATTCGTAGAAAAACTTGATTTTTGACGATTGTTCTCCAACTTGTAAAATTCACCCAATTCATCCTATGCTACTTCTTATCATAGTAAACAGAATACCAGTAGTAGTTTTCTTCTTGGAAGATAACTTGTCTTGGACTATTTGTTGATCGTCTCTGTGACAAGATTCAGGATCAACAAAAAGAATCAGCCTAGAAAATTTATGTCAAAATGGGTGATCTAGAAATTGACAGTCAAGTTCCTGTAATTGAAGTTACACTTAAAACCATCATGTTTCTTTTATTATTACCCTACATTCTACATCACGTTAGTATATTTTTGGTCGTTTATTTTAAACACAGAAATTATCAATATTTGACAGATTATGTCGATTACTAGTGACATCACATATCTGGGTGGATTGACGGTGGATTAAAACAGTTTACACATTGGCCACCTGAAATTCTATTACTACTAGAAGTATTGTCCACTGATCACACAAAAAAAGTTCACGTAAAATTAATAACAAATATTGCATAACATTTATGAAATAAATTCAAGTAATCAAAAACCTTGCCTAGTGGTTCATTACAAGGTTTTTTCGACTCGGTAAGGCATTGAACAATCAACATGTGTTTGCGGCCATAATAGGGAGCAAAGTTCTTAATTTTTTGCTATTCTGTGAAGCCTAATACGTTGTTTAATACGAGGTGGCAACACCAGTCCCTTTTCTTGCTACTTTATTAAATCGTCCCTTGTTACTTTATTAAAACCCTTTAAATCGTAAATTGCCAATTACTGGTACACTGTCAACTACTGGTACATCTACCCTATTACTAAAATCCAAGTTCTGTCTGTCTGTCCCTTTATAGATTCAGCCCTTGTAAGAGATATCCCGAAACCACCTTTCTTTTTTTTTGTGGATACTGCTGGCTGTGTAGGGGGCGCTAGGGGGATTTTCATTCGAATTTCGTGTTTTTATACACAAAAAAAATTTAATTAAATTCCTTTATCTTGCATCTCCATGGAGTTTTGTTTTCTTGGAGCAGTTTATGACGTGATAGTTTGTTTTGCCAATTTGATTGTTTCTGATTGTACCTGAACATATGAGGTATGGCATGCGATAAAACCCTCACTGAGTTATTCTTTAAAAAAATGTTGCATAAAAACAACTATCAAAGTTTGTTTCAATAAATGGACTTTTAGACAACAAAGAGAGAGAGAGAGAGAGAGAGAGAGAGAGAGAGAGACGGAAAAACGCATGCTCAATAATAATTAAATCAGAAATATTTCAATGAAATAGCATTCAATAAAGTTTCGTTTGTTTTCATTTAGAGTCCTCCTTGAAATGAAAATTAATTTTCCCGTTTTTAAAACTGGATTTAACCCTCGTAGCTACTACTTAGCAATGAAACATACACGAGTTTTCTCTGAACTAAATAAACATAATACTATATCTGCTATAAAAGACTAAAGATTAAAGTTTGCAGAAGAACACTCCGCGTTTGCATTAATTTATTTAACGGCAGAAATCACAGATCTAATAACATCCTTCTGGTCTGGCACAATCAGCAGGAGCTCACATTTGCCACCTTTGGCATTGTACCCCTTCTGGTTATTAATATCAGGCACTCTGTTCAGATTAGGGGATTTTCCGATTCGGAATCATTATCTATAATTTCCTGCTTTTCTCCCTCTTCGTTACTGCTGGTCGTAGGTGTAGCCTCTCTCAGGGCTTTTGTACGACTGCATCTCCCTCATACACTGCCGTTACCACGGATGGCACGTCCTCTACTACGGAGACTATGGTGTCATGAAAATCGCTTAAAACAAGCGACAAGTTAAGGCGGGCAAAGGGATCGCCTTATATTCCTATTCAGACGAAAGTTTTCAGGCAGACGACGTCTAAGACAAGACGAGTGATCGCGAACGAAATAAGAGAAAGCGATCGAACTAATCAGGAAGGTGATTATGTAAGAGTGATTGGCAGGTGTCGTGCTGCTTGTCCATAGGGCATGCAAAATTCTAAGTCAAGCAAACCAATGAGCAAGCAGCCATGAAGCAGACAGAAAGAAAAGCTCGGATGTAAATCGTTCAATCCCGCTCACGTCATACCTCGGTTGCAAAATGCCTTACATCAGTGCGAGAAATGGTTTGCTAAGTGGAGACTCAATCTAAACGTTGACAAATGCAATTTCATTACGAAGAAACTTTGAAAACCTCGAGTCCTCTCTTCCTTTATGGTAAAGAGCTCGAATGGGTAAAAGATTACAAATATCTCGGAGTGGTAATAGATGTCAAGCTAAATTGGGGCGACACGTCTCCTACGCTATCAACAAGGCAAAGAAGGCAAAATTCAGTCTTGTAGCTCTTCTGGGGCGAAACAGCGCGCTTGGATTGGACTGCAAGCTATTGCTATATAGGATGATAATCCGAACCATCTTGCTTTATGGCATGCCTGCCTCGTATATAAGTCCAGATGGAAGGACCTCAAAACCTTTCACAACGTTACCCTGTGCATCACTGCCCAACTTGACAGGAGTGTTGCAACAAATACTTCTATTGCCGACGATTTTGATATACCTCCCATTGGAAATCATGTCCAAGAGTTGCTGAAAAGGCTGCTTGCGAAGATGAAGGACCATCCCAATCCATTGGTTGCAGATATTCTGGCTCACCCGCTCGCCTTTAGAAGTCATCGCAGGCCTCATCACATACTGGACGTCAACTTCGACGACATCCAAAAGGCCATTTTTCCAGAATACTAGATCTCCTAGCTCCTCCGTGTCCCTCGTCAATCAACAATCTGCTTTTCCATTTTTATAGGAAAGGACTCCGTTTTATTCTCTGGATGACTTAAATGGGTCTCATCTGGCTTCTCGCCTACTTCAGCGTACTTCCCCTGGCTACTTTCTGGATGAGTATGGCGGTGATAGTATTGCTTCCGGTCCGCTGGTTACATTTTTTCCCTGCGTTGCTCGATTGTCGTTGTAAATCGTTCGAGCGGTTTCAGGTGTCGACATCTATGCCCATAGGATTCGGGATCGATGAAGAGCCAGAGTATTGTCGCGATGGAGTAAGCAGGCAAGAGTTACTCATTGATAATGATTGTTTTTGTCCTATCATTCAAGGAAAGAGAATATATGTTCAGAGGACGTTAAAAAGAGAACATTTGGTAAACGACTCAGGATTACCATCGCTGGACCCACAATGATGTAATGGAATCCTGAAATCCTCTCAAGTGTCCGATACCTCTCCAAGAAGAAAGACCGTGTTCTACCAGTCTCGACCGGGTAGAGAACAGTTTTATTGATTATGATAGTAATTCTTCAAATGATGAAAATGCTATTAGTTTAAAAGGAAGTGTTAATCCCATGCATAAGGACTTGTATGCCACAGACTTTAATTTACAACTCAGCGATGCCAATAACTACGTGAGAAGCGATACAGCTCTAATACCGGACATTTCATCCAACCAACATAGACCAGAGCATGTCCTACAGAAGAGCATACATCCCCTCAGCGGGATACTCCATTTCTTACGTTCCCACCGAAAGAAACATTGGTTTCGATCGGTGCATCGAGCCAGCCACAGAGCAGTCAGCCAGGATACGAGGCCAAGGAAGACGTCGAGGATTCAGCTTCGCCGGGAAACCTTGCCAGCCAGCTTCAGCAGCAACTGATAACTCTCACCGAAAGTAAGTGGTGCGAACGGGCGTTATACCGGTATCTCGTGCGTTGCGCGCTACAAACAATTGAAGCGAATCCCTCTCGTAAGACTTTTCATCCTCTAATCTTAAGACAGTTTAGAGATAGTTCTAATGCTACTTTCATACTTGCCAAATCTTCTTCAGGATCTGCTCTCGCCTCTTTGACGTTTCCGTGCCAAAACCATTTATACGTTCCCGTCCTCCTACCGACTCATAAAGGAGCACAAGAGATTTATTTGTCCATGTATTAATGAGATTGAAGTTGTTAATTATCAATTAATTCAATATTACATAAATATTTTAGTAAATAATTACAAATTTGGCAAAATTTGTTCCATCAACTTTTTTATTAACTATTTATTTTACTTTATTTCAATCAAATTTTCAATACTGTGTTTCTGTTTGGGGTGGAACTTTTAAAGTCATCTTACTAATCTAATTAGAATTATTGACAGGACAATTAGATTTCTTTCATCTAAAATTATATTTGCAAAAAACTGTATTATTCTTCCTTTTTTGAAATTATATTTTTATTTTCTTGGTTTATATACACTAAAGCAGTCTGAGCAGATGAAGCCTTTTTTACATAGTTATAATACTAGATTTTTAAAAACACATCCTATGTTAATTCCTCTTGTTTTTAGAACATCTATAGTCCGTCAACTTTATGTTACAGCTCCGAAATTATATAATCAAATTCCTCTTATTATAAGGCAGTCTTTAAATAAAAATATACAGAAAAAGATGTTAAAAACATAGATTAATAACCTAGAAAACCTTTTATTCTAAAATTTTTTAAATTTTTATTTTTTGATGTTTTGCTTTATCATTTGCTGCTGATACGAGTCACTTACTCTTTTGGAGCAATTATTAGTTTCTTATTTTTATCAATATCAAATTTTGCCTTAATTCTGACGGACTTTAATTTTTGATTTTATAAAAATTTCAATCTGTTGTAAAGTTTTGGACAGATTTCTGTCTATTTGGTAAGTTGTAATTTGAAAATTGTAATTTGAAATTTGTAATTTGAAGTTTATAATTTGTATTTTGATATTGTATTTTTAGTAAATAAATTCAATTCAATTCAATTCAAAAAAAAAATATTTTAATCCCCTCACCCTCACTTTTATATGACACACAGCCTCGGTTACGACCACGACCACATTCACCACCAAATAAAATGATGAAACCAAAATGCTGATTATAAACCATATATTACAAAAAACAACAGGGGGCCGAATTCAAGAAAACATTGGGTTTGACAAATAACAAAAATAGAGCCTAAGGGGGGGGGGGAGCTAACGTGAGTTTGCGTTCAATATGTCGAAGACGGAAAATTATCAATTATATATTACAAGCACAGTCTCTTTGCACATTTCTATAAAAATTAAAACTTAAAGCATTTGACAATAAAAGCTTTCGTTAATATCGTGCGCTGATAGCACTGCTTTGCTAACAGATGAGTCAACAGAAAGCGACATCTCTACCTTAAATTTTGCAAGTAGTATTGCTTTATTGGATATTCTATCTTTTTGCTATATGGCATTAATAGTTGATTTATTAGGCTGGGGGAGGGGGGGGGGGGGCAATTCACCAACAGGGGCCACATTACCACCTTTTCCTCTAAATGTTTTAAGTTAATTAGGATAACAGAAAAATAAGAAATCGGCTTCTATGCTGAATAATCCATTATTGCATTAATGCCATCATTTGTACGTTAGTTATGTTCGAGAACATTAAAATAAACATAAACTAATTAAATAAATTAATTAAAACTTTCAACAATCTGTGTCATTATAATTGACTCCTGATATGAGGGCGACATTTTGTCAACAATAAAGAAAATCGAATTCTTCGACCTAAATCGGATATTGCATCTGTTCCACGTTATTAAATAAAAAAATAAATGGGCAGGAGGAATGATTTATAGCTTGTAAAATAAAAAAAGGCAATATTAGCGCCTCTATATATATATATAAACAGAGCTCGTGTATACACAGACCGGACAAATCAAGGGAGACTCTGGTTTTAATCGCGTCAATAGCCTTTGGGGACCACCCACCCAGTCACCTTACGATAGCCACACACACTACCGCATCCGCCGGGAGGAGCGATTTTTATTGTTGCGTCATCCTGCGTGATGAGCTTAAGCGCCCAGACCTCGAAAGATTACATCCCCCGCCGCTCTCTCCATCCTCCCCCACGTCATTCAAAGTTCAGGCAATAAATCCCGGGGTTTTCTCGTAAAGCTCGCCTAGAACTTCCTCTCTATCGGCTATCCCATCAAACGCTCTTCGACACGTTCCCGTCTAATGGTATAAGGGGGCCTCTTAAACACCCGGATACTCCACGGGGATAATTTCATATGCGGAGAGCGGAAAATGACGTACCAATCGATGGCCAACCGACGAAGTCGCGTGTAAGCGACCTTACCTCCTTCCCACAAACTTTTCGATGCCTAGGTTCGAAACCGATCGACAACGCTTCCTATGGAAAACCAAACAAGGAACTGTTAAGACGGCAAATCTTTAATGGCTATTTATACTGAGAAATCGCTTTACTTTTTTCTTTTCTTTTTGTTTATTTGATTGGTTTCTTTTATGAAAATTATTTTAATTTTCCTAAAAGCTTGTTTGTTATTCTGAATCTCAGGGGATTCAGAATGCTTTGAGCCTCCTCACGAAAAGTAATGATTTCATGAAGCTCATTTTGAATTCGCCACTGCAACAGTGCGCGCTTAAGGGCACAGAGCGAAATGATATCCCATACTTCATTGCACTTTTCTATATACCCATCCAATGTGCGAGATCTTCGATTTCTCAAATCCATTTTGACTAGACAAAAAGCACAGTAGTCCATAGGAACAGCATCTGGCGGCTTCACCGGGATTTTACTGAAGTCAATAACCCTGATTCATGTTTCTAGGCCATCATGTTTATGAAGGCAACCGACGATTTTGCCGTGTTGCTTGAAGTCTTATCCTGTGAAGCCAAACCTGGTTCGTTTCTGCACCCTAGAGACCTGGGATAGCATGCGATAAATTGATTTCAGGATGTTTGTCTGATAGTGGGCGGCATTAATGTTTGCTCGTGGTGAGATTTTGAGCACCGTTAATTATCCGTTCCAGCTAAACGCAGCGACAAGCATAAAACCTTTAGAAAATTTTCCTTACAAATTCCTAGCACAAAGTCTCCTCGACTTTGAACCTTTTTTATTTGGTGATACAGAAGTCGTCTAAAGTCACCACTTTTTTCCACTTTTTCACCAATGTCGAGCTTATTAATTACTCGTTATATTCATTCATGGCACATCGTTACAAGTTGTTTGATGGTCTTAATATATTGAACTTTTCTAAGGGGTATCATTATGGTGACATTAGAAAATGTGCCATTGAAGTAATTTCTTGGCTAGTCGTATTACTTGCCATATCTTACATTATAATGAAAATTTTTAAGGTGGTATCATAATGGTATCATTAGATCACGTGCTATTGTACAGATTTTGACCATCTTCGACTGCATTCATGCTCGTCCCATATTTATCGATTTGTGAAAACAGATTTTCAAAATCTTTTATACTCTTCGAAAAAATCGAGTTACAGACGGACGGACAGATAGACAAAATCCCCCCAATAACAGCATAAAACACCTTTTGGTACTTAAAATTAGCCATGATTTCCTTATAAAATTACTCTGGGAAGACAAAATCATTTATAACATTTTATCGATAAATTTGAAAACAACGCGTAAAGTTTAATATTCAGAAAATTCATATTTAATTAAAGTACACAATAAATGTTAACAAGAACGTATAATATACAAATAAATTAATTCTAAAAGAAAAAACGTGGAATAACCTCACTTTACTAATGTTAATTATACGGGCAATTCAACTGGTATATAATTAACAATTAAAAACATTACTATTCAAGAAAACTTATTAGAAATAAGCATGCAAGAGTATATTTATCAAAAATTTCTTTTTGATGCATACAGGGTGTTCTCGAATAACGTATACAAATTTGGGGGACAGGTTCCTTATACCAAAACAAGAAAAAAAGTTCAAAAAACATGGGTCCTAACTTGAACAATAACTGAGATATGAACAGAAATAAAAATGGCGCCACCAAGATCAACAAGTTAACAACTCAGGTCTATAACATCTAGGATGGTGAAATTTGGGAGTTCATACAGTTGTGTATACTATTAAAATTTGGTCGAATTCCAACGAGTAGTTTCCGAGTTAGGCATTCAACATCGTAGTACTCCACGTTCGACCAAATTTTAACGGTATACACAATTGTATGTACCCTATTATTCCCCCAATTTTCACCATCCTAGATGTTTATAGAATCTGAGTTGTTAACTTGTTGATCTTGGTGGCGCCATTTTTATTTCTGTTCATATCTCAGTTATTGTTCAAATTAGGACCCATGTTTGTATGAACTTTTTTTCTTGTTTTGGTATAAGGAACCTGTCCTCCAAGTTTGTACACGTTATTTGAGAACACCCTATATACAGAGCGTCCCAAATTGATGTATATTTTTTAGCTCAGCAACGAAATGAGATAGAAATATAAGGTTTGTTGTGTATGATCCAGACGGCGCTGGAAAAGCATAACACGTTCATTGTTGTTCATTTGTTTATAAACCAAAATGGCGGTGAGACTTTCATTCAATGAACCTAAGTGGATACTGAAGTGTTATTGGAAAATGGAGAATGTTGTTGAGGTTCAACGACGTTGGAGGGTTGAATTTGGTACAGCACTGCCAACATGGGAACAATAACAAAACTCCAAGACAAGTTTGAAGCCGAAGGAACGGTGAAACATGTGTTGAAAGGTCGGTGCGGAAGAAAGAAGTTCCACTAATAACGAGAGTGTTGATGCAGTTATGAAGGTTTTTGCACGATCCCCAAAGAATTTTGAACATGTATGGGCTTAAGGAAGTTTAAGGAATAAAATACAACAAACTTTATATTTCTATCTCATTTCGTTTCTGGGTTATAACGTTTCAAAGAGTGTATACATCAATTTGGGACACTCTGTATTTATTAAAAAACAAGCAAGCATTCATTTTTATATTTTTATTTATTTTTTTATTTTATTTATTTTTATTATTTGCGGGTTAGTGAGAAAGTACAACTATATAAAAGTGCCCAACGAGGCCAGTATGGTGTAAACCGACAAGTTTGGCCAAGGGGGCACGATACAATAATAAGGGTAAAATAAACTAATAGATAGAAAACAAAAATAATTAATGTAACATGTGAGGGTTAGTAAAATCAAAACCTTGTAAATTAAGGCCAGTAGGGTAAATTATCAAAATAGTAATACAATTTGCTGAGAGTTGAAACAGTTAAATAATATTGTATAAATACAAAACATTAGCATTACTATCAATTACAAAGTGCACATCTAGTCAATAAATTCGTAAGGTCTGAAGAGAGGGAAACAAATTAAGTATTCTTTAACATTAACTGGAAGAGATCCTAATAGAAAATCTACTAATTGAATTGAATATGGTGGAAACAATAATTACGTAGTTTTCTTCTGAAACAAAAATATGGGGTAAGAGTACAAATTTCCCGAGGCAAAGAAGCCCAACATTTTATACCGGCATGCGAAACACTACGGTTTCGATAATTGAACAAAGAGACAGGAATTCGTATCTCATTTGCTGAACGGGTATCATAGTTATGGCTATCAGGGTTACGCCGGATCGTAATAGGGGACGATAGCTGTAATATCAAGTTGGAAGTTTTGTAAATAAACGAACATAAGGATAAAAAATAAATTTGGTTGATCGTAAGAACAAGTAAAGAATAAAAATAATTAGATACTGAAGAGGATCGAGGAAGTTGCAGAAGGGTCCTAAGGAACCAATTCTGTAATTTTAATATTCTTGTGAGATTGGTAGCTGAAGTAGCTCCCCAGAATAAAACCCCATAGCATAAGCCAGAGTGAATCCAAGAGTAGTAAAGTAAGAGTAAAATATTAGCAGGGAGATAATAAAGTCGTGAGATAATACCCTGTTTTTTATTAAGCTTAAATAATAGTTTATCGATATGTAACTCATCCCAAGTCAGATCTGGTGACAGGGTAAGACCTAGATATGTAAAGCTTGTAGTAGTTGAAATAATAGAGTGCCCATAGTATGTTGAGGGTGATAGAGGTATATTTCGTTTATTCCTCTGATGAAAAAAACATTACTTTTGATTTGTCGATATTAACAACTAACGAGTTTTCATTACACCATTGTCTTAACTTCTCAAGCGCTAAGTTAAGAGCTGAAAGCAAAGAAGAAATATTGGAATGGGATAGCAACAGGGAAATATCGTCAGCATATAGAATAGGTTTTAAGGATTTAAAGATGGCTGAGAGATCATTCACAAATAAGTTAAATAACAGGGGTGAAAGGATCGATCCCTGTGGGACCCCGTAGTTCCTGATGAATGTAAATAAATTTTTTCCGAGATGGGTAAGATAGTAACTACGATTTTTTAGTAAATCAATAAGCCATGAGAGTGGCAAACCAGGAATTCCGTAGAAATTATTAAGTTTGTACAGTAACAAATGGATAGGGACTGTATCGAAAGCTTTAGTAAACTCTATAAATATTGAAGTAACATATTTATTCGTTGTCATCTCGGAGGAAAGGAATTCGAGTAGGTCATAGCAAGCCGTTTCAACATTCCGATTTGGAGTGAACCCGTGCTGACATGAATTAAGGAAATTATGTTCATATATAAAATGTGAGAACCTAGTGTAAAATAGCTTTTCAAATATTTTAGCAAATATTGGCAATGCCGTGATGAGACGGTAGTTTCGATATTGACTGGAGTCACCTTTCTTAAAGACTGGAACCACTCTGGCTAGCTTCAGAGCATGGGGATAGACACCAGTACTGATAGAAGAATTAATAGCCAGAGGATAATCAATGAGATGTTTAAGGCCGATAATAACATCGGAACGGAACCCAAGAGGATCGGAGACTGGAGAATATTTTAGTTGACCAATAATATCCGAAACCTCTTCACGAATAGTTGGAGTGACGTAAAAACTATGGGAAGAATTAGGGCCTTGATAAGAATAGTTAAGATTGGACGACAAAGGAATATTAGACGAAGGAGGCAAAAGAACGTTAAGAAAGTCGGATAAGATGGAAGAAGTAATCTTATCAGGTTGCGGAAAAAGAGAATGAGGTAATCTGGGTCCATGCGATAAGTCCGTTAACACACGCCATTTTTCTTTGCTGGATTGAAGGCGTAAGAACAAAGACTTAAAATATGCCTGTTTAGATTTATTAATTATAAATTTTACATGGTTAGAACTACGTTTAAATTCGTTAAGCATATTAAGAGAAGGCCTTTTTCGAAATTTCCTATAGAGAGTATTCTTCTTTCTGATAAGCAATAATAAGTCAGAGGTTATCCAAGGTTTATGAACATTAGTTTTGGGTAGAACATTAAGGGGAGATTTAAAGGGTTACTGCCACCAAAAATCAATATCTATTTTATTGCTTAAAAATATGCATTTGTACATAAAAAATCATTATCAGCAAAAAAAACTGCACAAAAAACAACCAAAAATTAAATATTTTAAGTTGAAAAGTGTGTTTTTGTTCAATTCCTGTTTCATGAATTCAAAACGTGCGAAACAGGAAGTGACATCAGAAGGGTGAGCGGGAGAGAGAGAGAAAGCGCTCTGTTACACGTTGAGGGAGAGAGAGGGTCTTCTATTTTTTGTTTTACTTCAGTAATCTCGTGACAGCAAATACATTCTGTTTCAGTTTCCATTACAGCACAAAAACCACATGTACACCTAAAATTATAAATATTTTTATTTATTTGTAAATTATTGCTTATAATTAAATTATGAAATTATAAAGTATTATTCAAATTATAATATAAGAATCTCATAAAGTGTAGTAAATATAATTTAGATAATAATAATTAAAATGATAAATTTAAAAGTCAATTAAATAATTATTGATTTAAGGAGTTTAAATGATTAATTTAAATTTAAAATGAATTTAGTCTCCTTATAATGGGGAAAATCGTGAAATAATTCTTTCATCTCCCAACTTTCTTCAAGATTGGTGACTTTAATTTTAATTTTTGTTCTTATTATTTCACGATTTTCCCCATTATAAGGAGACTAAACTCATTTTAAATTTAAATTAGTCAATTAAATAATTTTATATCTTTATGAATCTTACTAACCAGTCATTTGTTTTAACCCTCCTAGATGTGTGAAGTTCTGGAGCATAATCATCGCAATCTGTTCTCTCTCCTTCATAAAAAGGTTCATATTGATATGGTTTAATTCCAAACCCTATTTTATCAACAAATTCTTCATCAGAAGAACTACTTTCAACCCTAAAATCCATTTCTAATCCAATATCCTATTTACAGTTTTTACAAATTGGTTTCATACAATTTCAAATGAATTTCATACATTTTTAAATAGATTTAATACGATTTTAAATGAATTTAATACGATTTTAAATGAATATAATATGTGTAAATAAAGTTTAATTACTAAATACCCTAAAATTAAATTTTTAAAATTTATTACTAAAACTATTTTTAAATTTTATAAATTTATATTACTGTCCACCTAGCGATAATTTTTATGACTATTTTACCTGTACTATTGTAAAAATGCTTCACCTAACGACAAACATTTCCAAAGCAGACGATTGTAAGATTAGTTACATTTCTCGTTTGTAAAATCGGATGAAACAGATGAAAATGTGAATGCACAGGAAATATTAGTACATTTAAGCAACGTCGAGTTTATTTCTGATTCCAATTCGACTGGAGAACCTTGCGAAAATGAATTACATTTACTAAAAAAATTAAGGTTTCAATAAAAATGTTGTTTTTTTTTATTTTTTATTTTTTTTTTATATAATAGAATTTATATTTAGAAATTAAACACCATTTACACGAAATTAAAACACGCATTGTATTTATTTAAATCGTATTAAATTAATTTAAAAATGTCTTAAATCTATTTGAAAACGTATTAAATTCATTTAAAATTTTATTAAATCTATTTAGAAATGTATAAAATTCATGTAAAACTGTATGAAACCAATTTGTAAAAACTGTAAAAAAATTATTTTTAGAGTATTTAGTAATTAAGCTTTATTTACACACATTATATTTATTTAAAATCGTATTAAATTCATTTAAAAATGTATTAAATCTATTTGAAAGAGTATTAAATTCATTTGAAATCGTATTAAATTCATTTAAAAACGTATTAAATTCATTTAAAATCGTATTAAATCTATTTAAAAATGTATGAAATTCATTTAAAATTGTATGAAACCAATTTGTAAAAACTGTAAATTCAAGTTGCTGTGCTTCGGTGATCCACTTGTTCTTTTTACTAGTTTGTAAATGCCTCTCTCGCACTCACGCGCTCAGAGACAAAATGCCTCTCTCTGCACGCGCTCACCCTTCAGACGTCACTTCCGGTTTGCTCTTTTCATTGCCCCCAAAACATTGCAGGGAAGCATTGAACACAAAAAGTACTGTTTAACCATTATTCATTGTTGTAAGGTGAAAAATGACATCAGATATGAAATTTATAACCAAAAATAGGCCTAAATTTGTAAAGTTGTATTTTTGGTGGCAGTGACCCTTTAATAGGAAAGTACCGATCATAACCGAATTGGAAATGCAAAAGGAATGACTCAAATAATGAATTAGTATCAGTTGAACTTGATAGAATAGAGTTCCAATTTGTTAAAAGGAGATAGGATTGAAAAAATTGCGATTTCATTGGGAGTAAATACTCTTGAAAGGCAATTATTACGGTTAGTAATATAAAAAGGCAAATTAAAAATAGTAAGCATCGGAAAGTGATCGGTAATCGCCCAATCCAAAAAAGCACTAATAAGGACAGAACTAGAGTTAGAAAAGCAAGAATCTATGGAAGAATAAGATTTATATAAAGATTATAAATCCCGTAATATATATAATAAATATATAAAGATTTATTCCCGTAACTAAAAGATTCGCACAGCATACAATGCTTAATATATTCTGCTTATTATAAAGAGAACCTCTTTGATGGGTAAAATGATTAATAGCATTTTGCCCTTCACTCAGATGATTATAACTGACAACTACAATTCGCACATTTAACCCCTGAACCTTCGGCTACCCGCGGAAATGGTTAACTGTCACACTTGCAAATTAATCCATGAAATATTAACTTGGGTGTATTTGCTTATTTATATTATCAGAGCAAGTGAGCTTCTGATTTAATTTCTCAATATTTAAAACGTTGACTTTAAACAAGTCCATTTTAGAAGATAAAATAGAAGTTTAACAAACAAAGCCCCGCAACTGTATATATTTATCCAGTGTAACATTTTCACTAATGCAAGGTCTGCCATAATGCACTAATGAAATCATATTTACCAGGAATTATTAGGTCTGCTTAGTGAACCCCTTATTTACCTTTTAAGTAAATGTAAATTTCAAATGACTTTTCTGTTTACCATATGCATGGTTAGGTTTTCAATTATTTTAAGGAAATTGCTAATAAAGATGTTTATGCAAATTCATAATGTAACATCCCGTATCTTAATTGCTTAATGCGAATGCTAATTTGATGCAGCGGATCTTACATTATGGAAAACCAAATAATATGAATAATAAACAACGGAAATGGTCTGTCTCATACAAGTGACTGTAAATTTCTCATTCTATGAATCAGATTAGTTGCTGATCTAGCTATACACAAGAGAGGAAATTCTTTTAGGTGGGAATAAAAACCGAGTGGAGCTGGAAATAAACTAGGTCCCCCGACCTTTCTGTCCAAAATAAATCGTCACATGAAAGGTGACTTTTAAACACATTATTTCTGCTCACGAAAAGCTAAGGTGGGTGAACTCGATTTAGGTTAAGGTCGGTATCATCCTCCACTCTCACTTCACCGAAACCAAATCTGTGTCCTCGTTGAACAGATTTAGCTTCTTATCAAACAGCGAACTCTTTTAAACCAACAACAATGAAATTCAAAAAATTTAAAGGGATTAGACTGTAGTAGAAATGGATTCAATTTTTGCGTTACATCGATTTATTTACAGACAACTGACAATGATTCTTAGTTACTAAACTAAACATTATATAAAACTGCAGTAATATAAACGTACTGAAAAAAAATACAAAAATAGCATTTAAAGAATTCGTTAATTGCTATCGCAGATGTTGTAAAAAAAATATTTGTTTTTGTAATATAATTTAATATTTGTAATATTTTGTTTATTAATAAATTATTTTATATTCATTTATAAATTGAAAAAAATAAAATATTAAATAACAAAATAAATATTATGCACTCCATTAATTAATATAAATACTTTAAAAAATTGAGCAATCCCTTTTAGGCTAAAACTAGAATAGAGTTGAAAAGAGTTACTGGTAGAAGCAAAAACAACTTCTAATTATAAACATTAAAAGAAAATCTTGAAGGTTGATGTGAGCTTAATCACAAGTGCGCTTCATCATGTTCAAAAAAGTTTTTCATAAAAATAAATTCTATAATTTTTTTAATGAAATGAGTAAGTTTTGACTTATTTGTATTTTAAATATAAAAGTGTTTAATTTTTAGAATTAACAATTTTTATTGTGAAGAGTTTTTATTGTAATACAATTTATATTCAGATATTTTTCTTATGAAGTTTAGTAAATACTTATTTTAATACAAGTTTTTAAAATTTTAAATACACAGGGACTTTAAGTGTTTATTTTCATTTAATCTTGGCTGCTAAATTCCTGTCGAGATCTAGTATTATTTTTAGAATTAACTACATTAATAAAATAATTTTCAATTAATGAATCAATTTATTCAATCGGAATATACTTCATACATGCTCAACAGGCAAAAACCCAAAACGAGCGATGGTCAAAAACAAATGTATAACAATAAAGATGGTTAAGAAAAAAAAAACGAAAAAAAAATAAATAAATAATGGAGTTAACAAAGTTTTAAAATATTTAAAATTGCAATCATCAAGATCAGTATCATTTAAATAATTATTAAAAAATGGTTGAGTTCTGTTAAAAAAAATGAATCGCTAAAATAATCGGTTATAATATTTATTATATCCATTTTCGTGAGTCCAGTTATATTCTTTGATTATACAGTCGAGCACATCAAAGTTTAGCTGCCCGTAAAAGTACCTGTTTCAGAATTTAAATGAATGTAAAGTATCCCAGGAATTAGTTGAAATGTTGGCTTTCATTTTTAGCAGACAAACTTTAGGTGTTACTATACAGGGTGATTTACATCGAATGTAAAATACTTAAAGGGAGTATTATAGAGGTTAAGATAAACACAAAACGTCCTATGAACATGGGTTCAAATATGAACAATAACTGAGATATGAACAGAAATAAAAATGCCGCCACCAAGATCAACAAGTTATAATAACTCAGATTCTGTAAAGCCTAGATTAATGAAATTTGGAGGAATAACAGAGTACATAAGACTGTGCATACCTTTAAAATTTGATCTAATTCTAACAAGAAGTTTCCAAGTTACTCATTCAACATCATAATACGTACGTGTTCACTTGTGAGTACTAACTAGCACTTGTCACAATTTTGACTGTAACTCGGAAACTTCTCGTTGGAATTCAATCAAATTTTAACGGTATACACAGTCTTATGTACCTTGTTATTCCCCCAAATTGTATTAATCTAGGCTTAACTTGTTGCTCTTGGTGGCGGCATTTTTATTTCTGTTCATATCTCAGTTATCCTTCATATTTGAACCCATGTTCATAGGACGTTTTGTGTTTATCTTAACCTCTATAATACCCCCTTTAAGTATTTTACATTCGATGTAAATCACCCTGTATATGTTGGAAATGACGCCCTTTTACGCTAATACAACAGCGTGTTCGTTTTACCAGATTTCGTGAGACTGCGAAGCATGGCAATATTGATGTTAGAAATGGCTGTTGTGATGTTCGTTTTCAGCTCAGCAATCGCGTGTGGACTATTCACAAACTACATTTTTCAGATAACCCTATAGGAAGAAATTAGGGGGTGATAAATTTGGCGAGCGAGGGGAGCACAATCCTCGGGAAATGACGCGCTGAAGGATAACTTAGAAAAAAAGCACACCTAAAGTTTGCCTGGTAAAACGAACACGATTTTTCCGCTTGTTGTGACGTCAAAAGGTAACAACGATTAAAAGGAGCTTCGGAATCATGAACTGAAATGCCGAAGTTTCTATCGGTTTGTGTTTTTTACACTGCCAAACAGAATAGTCTGAACCCATTCTGCACGAAAAACATGTTAGCAAAATCTTGCTTTATTAGAGTAGTCGTTCAAGATTAGAATCACAAGTGCTACTATAGGAGACGAAATTTCCGGCAGGTTATCACGGCAGGAAATGATACCATGTGTCGCTAATTTCTTTAAGAGCAGGGAGGGGATTTCCAATATTAAAAAACATTTTTCTTAATGAAATATCAGGTAAAAATCCAAAAATAACCTGATTAATAATATGACTCTATAACCCCTTGATTAATAATATGATTAAAAAAATAGAGTCGAATATATCCCTAGAAATTACCTTTAAATTACCTGCGTTTTACTGGCGAAAGACGCATATGAATGAAAGTACGAAACTGTTGAATTGTAACCTTAATTCAGAGGCTACTTCTAGAACTTATTATAAAAACCACAGATCATCATCTTATTCAATATGTATCCATCTACTACTTTCATGATAAACTGATTAAATTACAATCGCCGTTTTTCCAACTGTTCTCGTTGTCTTCTCATTCTTTTATACAGGGCGTTTCATAATTGGTGTCCCGTCTTTAGGTCCAAATAACGACTCAAGGGGAACAGATTGGGAGAAAATGAATATTGATTATTTGGTTTTAATGTCCCCTAATTCAGAATAAAAACATTTCGGGGGTGAAGGGGTAACTTTTGAAAATTTTAATTTTGTAGGGGTAGGGGTTAGACCCCATGTGTTATTTAGAAAGTTGTAGAGCATCATGTAAAATGTGGGTTTAGCAAAAAAAAAACAGTGAAAAAAATCTCAAGCTCTGCCCCCTTGTTTAGCACAAACATAGTTATTAGAAAACAGTAGGGCCTACATTTGGAAAATAATGAGAATGAATGAGTGGGGTCAAGACCATTAGCTTTTCAGGGTAAGGACTCGTTCATTCTCATTCATTTTCAAATGTACTGTTTTCTAATAAGTAATAAAGTTCTAATAAATTTCTAATGAGTTTTTCTGTTTTTGTCTATATTAGCAAGCCATACCTTTCACTTTACCCACTCGATAAAGGGGGCAGGGCATGAGATTTTTTCATCGGGTTTTTTGCTAAACCCACATTTTACATGATGCTCTACAACTTTCTAAATAACACATGAGGTCTAACTCCTACCCCTACAAAATTAAAATTTTCAAAATTTACCCCTTAACCTTCAGGGACGCGAAATGTTCTTATTCGGAATTAGTGGACATCAAAACCAAATAATCAATATTCATTTTTCCCCCACCTGTTCCCCTTGAGCCGTTATTTAGACCTAAAGACGGGACACCAATTATGAAACACCCTGTATATGCATATTCCAAATAGTAGATACGAACTGTAGCGTGAAACAAAAATAGTGGATTGGATATATGTAGTTGGTTTCTACACCCAAAAAAATAAGGAATAAATTTTATCTAAAGATATGCTCTAAAGAGATTCGTGATCGAGTTATAAGTATCTTAGTGTTTACTTATTTCTCTGGATTAGCATCATTCAATTTCAACCAGATAAAATGAGCAATAATAGCAAATGTTCAAAATGACCTGCATCATAAATGCATTGCTGAACTCGTCGGATCCAGGATTGTCTCACACGCTCAAAAGTTCCCGACTTGCCTTTCATTTGCTGGCACCCGTCTTCCACTCTCTGTTGAAGATCCTCATCATATGAACAGGAATGGATTTTGGATGAGATCAGGTTGAGATCAGGCCATGTTATAGGCCCTCTAAGACCAATCCTTCTTTCGGGGTACATTGTATTTATACTCGCATACCACAAGACTAACGTGGGCTGGCGCTCCGTTATTTATGAACCGCATGTGCTCTATAACATTCAGCAGAACATCATTTATTGAAAGAGGTAGATCATTTTTGAAAAAAAAAATTCCGGTAATTCTGGCTAGATAATCGTCCAAGTAGAACAAAGGATCAATTAAGAAGACATTGATAATTTCTGCCCACACGTTACTTGAAATGAATTACTTATTCCTGAACATCATGGGAGAATGTTTTTTCTTGCCAATGATGTGAATTATGAAAGATTTGCCTCTTGTAAATCCAACTTCATCTGTTGTCAGCACAGAAGATAAAAAGAGAAGGTCGTTAACGCAAATTTGTAATAACCAAAGCAAAAAGTTAATCGTGCTTGAAAGTCATTCGCACCGAGTCCCTGCACTAAAATAACGACTGAAAATACAATAATTAAGAATTATACGTAGATAAATTATTAAAACTCTTCATGTGACGAAATATTAAACGAATAACCTCATGTGGCAATAATTTTTCAAGGAATTATTTTAGGGCATATCTTTGTGGAAACTTTTTTCATTATTTTTAGCTTTAGAAACAGACTACGAATAGTCAGCCAGCTATTATTGTTACACCCTGTGTAACCCTACCCTCTTGCAGTTTTCCTTATTATGGGGAAAAAATTAACGAGTGGGGGAAATTGCTACAGCGATTCCATGCCCTTTTTCTGAATCGATTCCCACCCGCCTCTTCTTGTACGGGGGTTCAGGGGCAGGGAAATGAACATTCGATCGCCCAACTGTCAGAGAAGAAAAGGAAGAAGAAATGGCGAAGGGAACGAAAAAAGGAAAGGATAGAAGGGGGAAAAGGTTGCCATGACGACCCAATCTCCGTGACAATTTCGTTTGCTACAGAGGAAAAAAAAAAGAATATTCAAGAAGGGGACACACAAATGTTCAATTGCTTATTAATGTGTTTTCCTCTTTCCCCACTGCTGAACCTCCACCCCATATCTTTCCCTCGTTTCCTTTCAATTCAGGTTTGATCGTCTGACGAAATAAATGAATAAACTAACATTTGGGTTGTGTTTATTCTGCAGGACTCCAAAGCGAAACAACATGTGTTCATTGAATACATTTACAAAACGCGATTATGCTAACCTGTTCATCGAAACCATTATGCGCCAGCATTGTGCTCAGGCAAACACAATTTTACTAACTTAGCCATGGACCTAGTCAAAAAATAGGCTTTTCATTAAATGAAATTTTATTTGTGCTATAAAATGAAAGCCCTGCTTTAGATACCCGAGTAGCTAATTTATTTTGAAGAACCTCCTCAATACTAAGTTGGGTCACCTTTTGGCTTTAATGCTACGTCGATTCTTCTTGGCATGGATTCCACGAGATGTTAATAGGTTGTTTGTGGAATCTGAGACCATGCTTGATGAATAGCACGTTCCAGTCGTATGAGATTTGAAGATTGCAGATTCAAGTGTCTGATGGGTTTTTCAACTTCATCCTACAAATGCTCAATGAGATTCAGATCTGGCGATTGTGTGAACCAGCTAAGCAAAGTAAACTCTCCATGTTCCTAAAATTAAACCTGTCCAATAGGACGCATTTTCATGTTGAAAGTAGCCATTTCCATTTGGGGGGGGGGTAGCCGTGGCCTGGGCGTCTCATCAGTTGGCTTGCTGATCGATGGAGTTAAGCAACTTGTTTGTTCGTCCGCCAGCAGCTCTTCCATCATGAACCCCCCGTGCTTCGGAGGGCACGTGTTAAGCCGTCGGTCAAGGCTGCTACTGTCATCTCGTAGCAGTCGTTAGTTACTGGGATGGCGCAAAACTCCCTCGAAGGATAAGATAAGAAGCCATTTCCATTGGGATAAACCATCAACATAACAGGAACGCTTGGTCAGCAATGCTATTTAAATATGTTGTACGTTCAGAGATCGTTTCAGAGGATCCTTGATTAAGATGTGCTGTAATTAGCTGCACTGTCGCCCTTCTGCTGTTCTTTTCAGTTCTAGACATACTCCTTTCAGCCCGAACATTCACGACCACAATTTGCACGTTGCAAATTCAGCCTTTTGGCTAACATCTACTCTTTGTATATTTCACGAATGTGGCGACAGTGCATTCAAAATATGTCAAATGGCGTTGTTTACCCAGATTGCTTTCACAAACAAATTACTACACTGTCGTAAGCACAAGCATTTCCTTTTTTTATATACTAATCTCGCCCTCTAACGACAACAGCGTGACGCCAAGCTAATTTGCATAACTGTCAGATGGTTATAATTAGTTGGCCAATCTTACAGGGATCGAGCGTTTCTGTGTTGCACATTCCTCCGCAGAACAAAGCCGGTACTGGTTGGAGATGATTTCCACGTCCGGCACTCGTGTGTGCAATGCAGTTTTACAAAACTGTTCGCAAAATTTTAAAAAGCAAAGCGTTGATGATAAAGCAGGAAAGGCACATTTAAAAATCTATGCAATGAAAATCAGGAACAAAAATCATATCCTTCGACGAATTCACGCACACTAGAGAAACGTCTGCGAGTGTGTAGTGAACCGAGAGAACCTCACATTAAATGTATTATATGGTGTTCCATTTCTGCGATGCCTCTAGAATTCCAAATCACTGTATAGTGTCCGTAATTAATTAAATCTGTAAAGGAAAGATTCAAAATGTCAGTTTAAACTTTAAAGAATTTGGAATAATCCATGACAAAGTGAAAGGCGAGTCTTGGACTACAGATATTTAAATAGTATCGTATACCAGGGGCGTTCATATATTACTTCACTGACCAAATTCTCTAGACATAGCACCTAGTGGCATATTTCTCTCTCATGAATTGAAAGAGCCAATGCGTGGGATTATTTCGGTTATACGAAAGAAGTGAGAGCCGAAGTAGAAAACATTTTTCTTCGCCAAAGTTCGGATTTCCACATGTACGATACCGGACAGGTCGTGCATCTCTGGGAAAAATATAAAAAAATCTAATACATATGCAAAATTTCAGTCTTCTCTCGCTTTGCTTTCTTTCAAACGTAAACTTAAAGAACGCCTCTTTTACAGATAGATCAGCAATCAATGAACAGAAAGATTGACTAGGATCGCGAGTTCGAAACCTATAGTATCGCAGTCTATCGCAGTTAATGAGTATCGCAGTCTATGCAGTTAATGAGTATCGCAGTCTATGCAGTAGATTTTATAACTTAAGTAATTTAGCTGCAAAATGTTAACTAACTATCTATTTAGCATCGACTACAAAGATAAAGAAACAAAGCAAATGCATAATTCGCATTAATATCGCCATCTTCTGTCAAAATTTGTTAAGAAAGTTCTCCGATTAGGTCACGGCATTGAATAAATTTAAAGCCTGAAGCAAACCGTGAATATAAACGACTTCGCAATCGGAATAACTTAGAACCTGATCAATTATTCAACTACAGACTCGGAGTAAGGAAAACCCTGAAATGGATTCGAAATCTGAACTTCGTTTCGCCAAGCACTAGAAAAATTCTTAAATCGGATTCCTTTAGGAAAAAAAAAGAAAAGTGAACGCGAATTTTTTTTCCAAGCTACGCAATCCACTTCTTAAATTATAGAACCCCCCCTTTCTTTTAAGAAAGGACAAAGAACTTTCACGAATTCATACGATTAACCATTAATTATTCAATGGTAGAAAGGTGTAGTTTAAAAAATACTGTTCTTTGAGAATGGTGTTCCCCTATTTCTTAAGCATTTCGAATGAATCTCGTCTATTCACTCTACCAAAGCAAAAATTAGATGCTAGATGATTCCAAGGATTACTGTAGCTTTTTTTTTGAGGGAATATAAAACCTGTCTTAACATAACATCTTTATGAGATTTTACGAGAAAACTATGACTAAGAAGAAATGAATAACATTCTAAACAATTCCAACATTAATGAAAACTTCTCTACTTCTAGACTATCACGAAATGCGCTGGTTGTCGAAATCATTTCGATAATTTATCACTTTATAACAGCAATTACAATATACCCAGCTTTTGCTTATCGCTTAAAAATATGTGGAACCGACAAAAATATTTGCACGGTTTATTCAAATATGATTTTACTCATCACGTACCGTTTCCTTAGAATTAAAATTTTTTTTGTTATGGAAATAAATTAACGTTCATATGCAGTAAGCAAAATTTATGCTCTATGGAAATTTCAGATACACAGCAATTTCAGTTCACAGGAAAGGGATTTATGAAACTATGCCAATCTTGAATAAGTGCAAATTGAAATTGTGTGCGGATCTGAAAATAATAGGACTATTACTTGGTATGCAACAGTATTCGCGAACCAACCGACCGAGAGATGGCGACATTGTCGACTTCGAAAACGGGTAATAAAATAGCTGCCATAATATTTAATATAAAAAGTTCTTGTTTTTTATTATTTTCGGTGAGAAATGGATGGACTAAGCTTGGTAGCTGTGAAAAATTATGTTGGAGGAACTGTCCGATGCATTTCAGAGCCAAACATTATTCCATGCGGTACAATGAATACTTAAATTCGAATGGAATACATGAAACAAGGAATAATGTCTAGAATCACCGCATGAAATAATAAAAATTACAAGGCAAAAATATCATAGAAAACGCAATTTTTTAAATTTTTACCGTTTCAATATTAACGCTAAATGTAATATTAAATTAGTAAAATTAAAAAAGCAATTAAAACAACATTAAGATGAAATATAATATTAAGTATTAAACGCGCGCATGGTTAGAAAAAAATGTAAAAAAGGCTATAAATACAATATAGATAAGGCATGTGCTTTTCAAAAAATATTTAATATAAATATCAAATTAATACAGGGTGTTGCAGATAACTACAGGGCAGTCTACCCGCTCGATTGCAGGGGCCGGCTCGGTCGATTGGCAGAATGGAGGGAGATGTAGGTGGCCTGCAGCAGCCAGCAGTTTCCAACGTCAAAACTGTCATGTTTTTGATAAAATTACCCAATTATCATTTGATGTCGAGCCGGCCCCTGCAATCGAGCGGGTAGGCTTCCCATTATACTGCCCTGTGGTTATCTGCAACACCCTGTACATGTGCGGTTTACAGGTATATTGTATGGGCAGCCATTATTTATCCTGTTCTCGAGTGATTGGTTTTTTGACCACCAACTTCTGTTTGGGTCTAGAGCACTGTAATAGTGATCTATTTGGGCCTCCAATTAACACGAAGTACTTGTCTTCTATACAAGTGAAATAGTCGCAACAAGATGAACATTATTTTTGTAAAGAGTGGTCATCAGCGATACACCTATAGTCAGTTACTGCCTATAGTCCAAATATAACCTCCTTTATTACTCCTGGAATAATAAAGGAGGTCATGGTCCAAAAGACAAATCATGAGAATCGCTCCTCCTGCAAAAGATCACGTGGTCATGACGTTGGCGAACTTCATCAAGCCAATCGGCGGCTGTCATAGCCTCATTGAACATGTGCTTTATTTACCGTTAATATTCCCTGTTTAAAGTATGCTTTGTTCACCATGTGCTCAAGCAACATTGTCAAATATAAAGGTATTACGATTCTTCTGAGAAAAATTAATTTTGCATTAACTGAAAAACAATACCTACTGTGGTATTATTTACTTACAAACAGGCAATAGATAAATAAGTAATAGATTAATAACGACAATAAACAAGAACAAACAAATAACAATAACTTAATAACCTTTATAAGTCATATTATGTGTATTGAATGTTAATTATTTAACATTAACCGCTAACCGCGTTAACCGCTAGTTTTTAGGTGTACTTGATGTTTGTTTACTAGCTAAATACTGATTTATTAGCTTAGTAAGTCTATTAGTGACTTAATTACTTAAACGGTATTTTAATTGATTTACAGATATGTACGTTAACCATGTCGAGATTATCGTGGAACTTGTTCTTATGTTTATTGTTATAGATAAAACTTGATTGTTTATCTATTGTATTTTATTAACGTTTGCGATTCTTTGTCTATTGTATTGGTGCGCCCTCTGGGACCTAACTTGTCGGTCTAAGACCATACAGGTCCCAGATGGGCGTTGTTATACATAATTTACTAATCCCTTTAAATAATTAAATAAGGGTCATCAATTTAACAGTAATTCATTAACAGCGAGGCTATATTTACTCTAACTGGTTTCCATAGTAACGTAGTAATTGACAGTTCTCATGATTCGCTTGTAGGACTATCTATTACCACCTAATATGTCCTATGAGCTATTAGTAAATCTTCAAGAGGAAAGGAAATTTAAGGTGTAGAGAAAATTCCCGAAACAGAGAGCAATTCCACAGAAAATTCCCGGAAAGTTTCCACCAGAATTTTTACTAATGTGGAAAATGTTGGCAGAAACTGTTGGTCTGTAACGAGGGAAACCTCTAAAAATGAATACAATTTAAGAGATCATAAATGTCTTTCTAAAATTCTCCTTGAGTCATGTATTTTTTTTTCAAATTTTGAAAATTATGTATTCTTCATAAATAATGTACAACCCCTCCCCCTCTTTCTGATTTTTTGAGAATGGTATGTGATAAGAATATTTATTTTCAGATCCTTATACTTCATATCCATGACAAACGAAATTGCAGTTTCAATTTTATTCAGAAGTTTAAATTTCTTGTACAGTTTAAATTTTATTCGGAAGTATAGTTTAAATTTGTTGTACAATATTATTAAAGTTTCTGCCGCATAATGCAGCTTTCTGACAAACAATAAATTTGGATTGCTGACAACTTACTTTTCCCTTACGTATCAGCTTAGGCAGCCATCGCATAAAGGATTGCATCTATTCACTGTTCCCACGTAATAAATAATGGCATCCTCAACTACTTTGAATTTTGAATGCGAAATGAGTAACAAACTGGAGAAATATCGTAATTAAATATGCAAAATAAACATATTAAAAAAAGTAAACACCGGATTTTAAACTAATATTTGTGTGTATTAAGAAGAAAATTAGGTTTAAATTTTATTATGTGCCCACAGCTGTGATAACTTGTCGCGCGTTCTAGCAATCACGAGTTATTCGCGGAAAAATTAATGGAAACAAGTTTTCCAAGATTGATAATACCCCTCTCCCTTTTTCTGTTGATTACAGAGAACATCTCACAATGACTGTGAACACATACAGAGTCGAATCACATTATTATGACTAGGGTTAGGAACCTTAGGTCCTAAAAACATGTAAAATAAGTAGGTTCATATTCCCTTAAAATTACTGAAATATTCTCTTAAACTATAAGCACTTCTTAACAAACAAATGATATGAATAAATAGAAATCAATCACATTTCATCATTTTATTAAGGATAGCATCCCCCTCGAAAAGGCAAAATTGAAAACTTGAGAGAAAATTGTCATCACCCTTCTACTATATGATTTCTATGAACTTAAATTTTAAATTAAATTAACAAAAACATTAATTTTTAATTTTTTTATATTAAAAAACAGCATTTTTGTGTTAAAAAAGCCCCAATTAGCATAAATTTATTGTCAACTTTATGATGAAGTTATTAGTCCAGTTGAGTTGAAATCTTTTTACTGGTTTCTATTTAATGTGTATTACATTCTGAACTAGAATTATTGAATTCGGTTTATTCATTCAGGTGGGGGGGGGGGGGAATGAATATATCGCTACCATTTTTAGTCACGTTATCTTGCTTAATACATATTTCAAACTCAAACCAAAAAAGTATTAGTTTTCACATATCAATGATTCTAGTTCATTATGTTCCTTGATTATGTATGAAAAAACTAAAAAAAAAAAATTTTCATAATATGTTAATTCTTTAAAACGATATTACGCCAAGACTGATGGTGATAATGTGAAAATAAGAAAGCTGAGAAAATTAGGTTTAAAGTTGAAATATCAATTTATTTTTGTTTTCATCAATTTTTAAAAACCACCAGCTACATAGTCCTTATCTTCAATTTTCACTGATATCATATCCACAATTAATAAAGCACTGAGGACAGGGAAATTGATTAATAAATGTCGAAAACTGATCATAGTCAATAAATCTGTATCCACTGATATTAGTTTCAGAATTCAACTCACTCTTGCAAAAAGTGTTGTGAATACCTGATGTGCTTAGCTTCCTGAAAGAAGTAATTTTTTCAGTAGCGTTTTCGTCTGTATCGGCGGCACACATTTTTCGTAAGATTTATTGTTCGTGAAGCGATTTCCATGAAATCGTCTCTTCTTTGGCCGATCGCTTCTTCTGCCTGGCATTATTAATTATTTTATAATTTATAAAATGATTAATAAACTAAACGTGATGTTTGGAACTGAAATTGATCACAAGGTAACAAAGATGACTGAATTACAGGAGAAAGACGCTAATGGAGGCAGCCATATTGCGAGTTCACGCACGTTTTGTAAACTGCTTTCTGATTGGCTGATACCACGCATAGCTGTAACATGCAATGCTATCAACAGCCAATAAAATTACTTGTTTCATCGATTTAGAAACTTTGAAATAAAGTTATAGAGCTCCCTTTTCTTGACCTAGTACAATTTAAATTTTTTTAAAACGGACAATTAGAACTCAAGTTATAGCAATTTTAATTTTATGCATATATAATTAGCTCTTAAACAGAAATACTGACGCAAATAAATTAATTAATATCTTAGTTTCTAATTAACGTTCAGCTATAAAAATTTCAGAATGGATTCACAAAAACCTGAAAATGCTAAAAACGCAAAAATATTTTTTTCAATTTTCAAAATTCTGATTTTTCGAGGGAGATGCTACCCTTAATTTCGAACGTTACAGTGATTTGTACTGTGAAAATGATCTTTCTACTTCACATGAAGTAATAGGGGCTTTGGAAAATGGAGCAATTTCTGCAGGCATGTAGTCTTGGTCTGGGAATTTTATCTGTAACACTGTTCTCCAGATAAAATTTTTGAAATTAATTGCACTACACTCCGACCAGGGTTTTTATCAAGAACATCTTGTAGCTTTGCATGGATAAATACTTGTGTAGGTGAAACTGGCACTGATTCGATTGCTTCCACAATCTTCAACACACTAGCAACTGCTTTACAAATTCGCCTTGGCAGTCGAGTCCTGAATTGGAGTCCTGGTAGTTGAGGAGTCTAGAATCCTGATGTTGAACGAGCGTCGAAATTGACTGCCAAGCCAAAGCGGCCACTTTATATATCCCCCACCACTACAATGCTGCACCAACAGATATCCAGTATTCTGATTGGTCGAGACCAATAGCGAAGATGGCGCCATTTGTTGCTGAAGGCGGAAACTAGTCCAGTTGATTATCGATATGACGGCAATAACAAGAAGCCGTCAAAATATGAGACAAAATATGAGGACAAAATATAAGACAAAATGCAAAATATGCCTTTTAGGTCTGATAATTCCAAATATGTCACAAATCCTGAAATATACTTTTTTAGGTCTTTATAACTCGTAAACTGAAACACATATATTAAAAAAAACATATTTTTGCACTTATCTGAAATCATAAACAAAATATGTTTTTACCTAAGATTCCTAACCCTAATTATGACCACTAGCTAATATCCCGAATAACCACCTTTAGAGGCACGGACAGCAGCTAGACGGCGTGGGAGTGAGTCAATAAGATCCTGGTAGGTTTCTACTGGTAGTTGTTGCCATGCAGACTGTAAAGCATCCGATAGCTGCTGAAGGGTACCCAGTGGTTGTTCCATAGCATGCACATGACGATCGAGGTGATCTTAAAGTTTCTCGATTAGGTTGAGGTCTAGGGAATTAGGGGGCCAGGGTATTACTTAGAACTCTTGGTCGTGTTCCTCAAACCACCCCCGAACAATTGCAACCGTATGACACGTCGCATTGTCTTGCTGGAACGTGTCATCCTTCTCGAGAAGACAATCGCCATATATGGGTGTACTTGATCTGCAATTATGGATAAATAACCGAATCGGTTGAGAGTGCCTTCCACAGGTATCAGTGCGTTCAGACAATGCCATGAGAACACTTCCCACACAATGACGCTGCCGCCACCAGCCTGGATTCGTCCAATAATGGTTGCAGGATGCTTGTTCTCGGAGGTTTCTCGCCTCACCCGCCAACGCCCGTCACTTCTGTAGAGCAGAAATCGTGACTCATCGGAGAAGGCAACCTTTTTCCAGTCAGAAGTGGTCCAGTTTCTGTACTGTTGGGCAAATTGAAGCAGTTTTTGCTGATGGACCTTCGTCAGCATAGGTGCGGTGACCATCGAAGGCCCATACGAAGCGGGGGTCTTCTGTACTGTGGTTTTTGAGATATGTCTGGCCCTTGTTAGTTTGAGCGATAAGTTGGTCCACTGTAGCTCTTCGGTTAGCCTTCACACACCATCGCAGCCGACGTTCACCTCTCTCATCAATGGCACGTGATGCTCCACAGTTCCCATACCGTTTATTCTGAACTGTCCCATTTTTCCCAGTCATGGTACACTTTAACTACAGCAGCACGAGAACAATTCACAAACTGCGCGGTTTCCGAAATACTGCCACCCTTGGCCCAAAAGCCGATTATCATTCCCTTTTCCAGATGTGATAATTCACGTTTCTTAGCCATTGCAGCAATGAGTGATATGCTTTTAACATAGTGGAAACCTACCTTATATAGTCACCTAACCAATTCCCAACACGTGACGTAGTTCCTCGGCTGGGCAACCCCGAAGACAAACGTAGGAAGTGGTCATAATAATGTGACTCGGCCCTGTAGTAACATCTGACCGAAAATTGATATTGTGTGAAAACAATAATCAGTGTGACTACCCCTTATTTGACTAATCGCAGAAGGAACTAAATAAATGAGGCAATAAATGATGGGTCATCAGCAGACTGGATGAGTATACAGTCAAGAAATAAAGTATATAAAGTTTGTTGTAGGCATTCGAAAAACATTTCAATTGTTGCAATGCAGAAAGAACGATTTATCATATGCATGCAAATGTTAAACGCAAAAAAAGGAATGATTGTTGGCATTCGAGCCAAGAGTGGCAGCAATTCAGAAACTGCGGAGTTTGTGATCCGTTCGCATGCTGCAGTGGTAAAATGTACTGCGCATGGCAAAACAGCGCTATAGAAAAAAATAAGGGACGTGGAAATTGTGGTGCTCCACGAGCCATAGATTTGCGTTCTGGCGAATCGACGTAGTAGAGTGGAGCAACTTACTGCTCAAATGAATCAGGTGGCTACCGCAAATGTGTGTAGAACGTTGCTGCGTATGGGGTTCACAGCAGACGGATGGTGACAGCACTTATGCTAACGACTGTGCATCGGCGGAAGAGGCTGGAATTTGCAGGGCAGTACCGACACTGGACATCCACTGATTGGCAAAAACTTGCCTTCTCAGATGAATCAGGTTTTTTGCTTCATCGAGCGGATAGACGTTGGCGCATACAGTGAGAAACGTCAGAAAACAAACACCCTTCAACCATTTGTGGACGGCAACAAGCTAGCGGAAACAGCGTTATGGTCTGGGAAATGTTTTCGTGGCATTCTCTGGATGCACTCATCATTGTGGATTGCAAAATGAATCGATTTAAGTACATATCGATCTTTGCTGACCATTTACCCCCGTACATGAACATCATTTTTCCTAGGCATGGTGGCATCTTCCAGCACGGCAGACAATGCGACATCTTATACGTGAATGGTTAGAAAGAGACGATGAGGACTTTACTTTCTTGGCCCCCAAATTCCCCGGACTTAAACCCAATCGAGCATTTATGGAACCAATCGGGTTATTCTTTCCATGGAACTCCCCCTTGCACCTTCCAACAGCTGTCAACTGAATTTCAGTCAGCATGGCTCTGTATCCCTGTGAACACTTTCCGGCACCTCGTTTTAGTCAACCACGGCGAAAGAAATTTTTAGATTTACATCTGTGAGATGATGCGATTTTATGTACATTCTTTCCATGTAAACCTAAAAAGGTGGCCCTATCCCTTGCCCTGGTTTAAACCCTTTTTGAAAACTTTGAATTTTGAAATTTTTATACTGGATTGTATTGTAATGAATCAGTGCATCAAATTTAGAATCGTTTAAACAATGATAAGTAGACGAAAAACTGATTGAAATGCCTGACCCAAACAAACAAACACAAAAAGTCAAACTGAATTAAAGTATTGTGATAAAAAAGCGAGAGTTAATCGATATACAGTGAGGCTGATTTTTTATACTTCACTATTTATTATTCAACTGATTTACTTTCCAATTACAGTCGCTCACCTATTTGAATACATTTATTACCTAGGTGTAAGTCATTCTTTGTGGGATCGTCGATGATCGCCTCACATCCTTAAACACTGCTCTCAAGTTCTCAAATCGAGAACCTGGTACTTTAGTCTTCAGTAATGGAATCAAAACAAAATTCGTGTGACAATGAGGGAGATGCGATGCACAGATAGCATTAAATTTAGCGAGCTATTTTATATTTGCTATATTACCAAAATGAAGCGCCACCCATTCCCAATGAATCTGTGAGGTCTCTCTTTTCCTATTCCGTTTTTCTTCTCTATGTCCCCTTAGAATCTTCAACAAAACACCGCAATGTTCCCTGCTACTGCAGTGTGGTAAACCATATTGCTGACTTGTTTTCTTGTCCTCGGTGATTTCTTCTCTCTCTACCGGCAAAGACACGCCTCACCTCACGACTTGTTCCCATTCGAACAGCCTCACGAGTTATACAAAGATGAATTTGGAAAATGTGAAGGCAACCAGGGTTACTTCTACAAACTTTTCAGGGCAGAGCGCTGACTGAAAATTAGGACAACCCTGATCAAAAAATTGGGAAAACGAGCTGCACTGTAGGGCGGCTTTTTGCATTGGCAGTTGTTTGCAGACTTTCGTTCGCTCTTTTTTCTGGGGATTTTGAGCATTCTGTCAATCATGTGTCTGAAGGTAGCAGTTATATAGGAAGGGAGGGGGAGGAAGAAAAATGTATAAGACTCGAAGTTGTTCTGGGTTTTCGATAAATTTTTAATTTGAAAATACTATTTGCTAAGTTCTTATTGTCTAATGTCTAAAAGGTAGATAATTATTGGGTCTAAGGAATGCATTTTTAACTCTCGTTTTCAAAATGACCTCGTTTTATACTCGAATGTCCAACCTGTCTTGTGTGAACGCAGTGGTAAGAAAGGTTTTATTGATTTACAAATAGTTAATTCATCCAAAGGAATACTGTCGCTGCACAAAATATTGTGAATAGTCGCGAGCGTGGTCGCAAAATCGCCAAGGGAGCGTCTGCTTCTAAAACTCCGCCTCAGGCGTCATCTGTTGTCAGTAGCGACATTAATATTGTTATTAATAATTCCAATAATCGTGTTCGGCGCAACACTGCCAACAGATGGCGGCGCAAAAAGCCAAATTGCGGAAGAGGCGGGGATTTGCGCGATAGCGCGATTTTCGAGAGGCGGGCGCAGGAGAAAGAGAATTCTAGGAGAATGCACGAGCCAGCGGACCGAGTAAGTGGGCTAAAGAGTTCTCCTCACGTTGAGCGAGGGTTAGAGAACTTGGATAGGCGAGAGCTTGGTCATGGATGGAGCGCCTGGCTTATGTGGGAAACGCATTGCTCTCCCGACGGGGTAAGTTTGAACGACGGTGTTCGTTCGCGGACTGAAAGGACGAGTAGTGCGAAAGGCTCGTTCGGACACTTGCGCGAAGCTAACTGTGCTTGTTCTTATTTGCTATCGACAGCCGTATCGTCCGAGTCCGACCGGCCGGCGCGAGGACACTTTCTCGCGGCCAACGTTGGAGAAGACAGGTCTCCCCCTGTGCCGACCTATTGTGAGAAGTTGGATTTACAGTGCTCGACGAGGAGTCAAGAGACGTTAGCGACGTTGGCGACAGAGTTTCGGCGACGTGGCAAGTGGCAGCTAGTGATATCTCCATCGCAGGTCGACGCCTCGAATTTGGTATTGATTTCCGGTCTCCCCAAATCCTTGCTAACGAAGCCCACTTCGTGGGAAAAGGAATCTGCCCGTCAGGAACAGAACGTCTGGACCCTAATCGCCCCATGGGGCTTGGCAGCTTATATTAAGGAAGACCTAGGCGCCTGTTATAGAATTTGAAGGTAAGCTGGTCTGTGTGCATATTGTATTTTCCGCTATTTCTCCTATGCTTTCCGACGGCGCCACGCCTTCTCGTGCAGCGTTGTTATTCAGCTTACGAGCTTGATCTCGGGAGCTAAGATTCTGTCTTTTTATTTATTTGCAGGATCTGCTTTAGCTGGCCTCCCATCTGATGCGGTGCGTCTCTACCTTAAAGGGAAGGGGTTCCCGCAGTACATTTCACACGTTTCTAATCCGAAACCAAGTACAGGAACACCTGTTTGTTGATAGGTCTCTCGACCTTCAGTTCATTTATTGCGCATTAAGCGCTCATTCCTACTATCTTTCTTTGGGTAGTTTTCTGAGCTTCATCAGCTCACTTTCTGATAATTGCCCCGTTTGAAACGGCGGTAGTTACGATATCAAAAGGAACTGCCTTTGTCTTAATCACCTGTAAAGGAGACAATCTCTCCGCTATATGGGCGAATCCTCGTGTTAGAGGACGCCCATATGCTCTGTGTTACATTATCAGTGCTTTTAGTGTAACCTTTTGTTTAGTTTTAATAAATTTACTAATTAATATGACTACATTGCTGTCCATTTTATTTTGTTAAGAACTCTTCCACTGTGCTACTATTCTACACGTGACAAATACCGATCTTTAATGAAAACACCAATAACCTATTGGCACTAAATAAAGTTATTGTTCAGTAATTACAAGGGGCTTTCGCTAAATGCTGAAGCACCAAATCTCGGAGTTTCAGATATGGATAATGGCTGAACGTACACTTTAGGCGTAGCATATCAAATGTCGGATTGCAGAGGTCATCTTTAATGGCCCTCTAGAAAGGACATTTTCACACGTGCTGTTCGAAATAACCCCCATTGCAATCCAAATATTGTTGCCAACGATTTGGCAGCTTCTCGAGCCCTCTCCGACAGAAGTCATGGTCACGGGACTCAAACTCCCGGAATGCGTTTTCGACGTCTGCTTGGGTTAGGAATGTTTTATTCCGGAGAATATTATCCAGGCTCTGGAAAAGATGATAGTCGGTAGGGGAGAGGTCCGGAGAGTACAGGGGGTGTGGAAGCACCTCGTAGCCCAGAGCCTGTAGCACCTGCACGGTCGTTCGTGCAACGTGCGGACGCGCGTTGTCATGCAGCAGAAGGACGCCTTTATGATGCACAAGTGCAGGTTGTTGCTGACACAGTTTTGTGTGCATACGATGCAGTTCACGACAGTAGGTCGCAGCAGTGATCGCCTCCCTCTGCTGCAGGAAGCTGTAATGCACTACACCACGAATGTTCCACCAAACTGTAACCATGAGCTTCCTGGGGTGCAACGGGGCTTTAGGGAACTGTCGCGAGTGTTCATCAGCATCCAGCCACTGTGCTGACCGTTTCCTATTGTCGTATAGGAGCCACTTCTCGTCGCAGGTGACAAGAATCCCCGCTTCTTCATGGCGCAAAAGCAATTCCGTACACACCTCCAACCGAAGCTCTTTTTGGTTTTCCCTAAGTTCATGTGGGACCCATTTGTCCTGCTTTTCACCATGCCGATGGTCCTAAGGTGTCTACTGACAGTCGACGCTGACACAGCATGATCTCCTGCAAGGTCCCGAACAGTTTTTGACGGGTCCTCTTCCACAGATCGCTTCAGATCAGCGTCATTCAACACGTTGGGCGGTCTGCCGCGTGACTCATTTGCCAGGTGCGTCACTCCCGCCCGGAATTTTCGGAACCAACGTTGGTGTCACGAGGATTTTCGCATAATCAGAGAAAATCAAGAGAAGTTTGATGACGATGACGCCGAGAGGAGAAATTACGTCATCCCAAAAAGTTCTCGCAAAGCTACGCTTAGAGCACGAGAGGGAGAGAGAGAATGGAAATCAAGTTAGAAGGAGGTACGGAGCGACCGAGCCGAATTGAATGACATGTTTGCTAAAGGCCGGGGCGTTTTCCACAATTTCCGAGCGCATGAGAACGGAAAAGCCAGGCAGGAGCCGAATCTAAGAAAGCCAGGCGAGTTCAAGCGCGACGTCGGCGACGACTGGGAGACAGCGGAAAAGGTCGACGAGGCACGTAACCGAGGACAGCAGCAATATCTCGGGCCACGTCGAACGCACGTCGAAGGAGAAGCGGTGGACGCCTCATGCGACGAGAGGTGCGTACGAGCCATAGAAAACCTTCTTCAAAATCTCTACAAGGCAGAGGCTTCGAGCGACGACGAAAGGCAGGCGGTAAAACTACCTGTTACCTGCGGAGACGAGGCAGCGGCAAATGGAACGTGTCCAGCGCCGGCAGAATTCATCTCCATTCGATTCGTCAAACAAGGACTTACAATTACGGTAGGCCATCTTTCACGTAATTTTTAAAGTGTCTGAACATTTCGACCGTTACTGAAAGACTAGCTGAAAGTGTCTGAACAAATTCCTAAAGTGCAAACAGGACTGTATAGCATTCTCATCGCCTACGAAGCAAATAATTGGCACGAGGGAGAGAATGGTATTGGAATCTTCCCGCGGTCATTAAAAGATTATATTGACAGCGGATTGGGAGGATTCATGCAAAAGCCTCAACGTTATTTTCCAAGGATCCTTCCCTTGTTCGTCTTGACAAGTCGGGGACTTGTTAACTGGAGACGGCAGGGGGACCCATCCTTCAGCCAGTATTCGAGTCTTCAATCGGACGTCACTGTTCGGACTTTCGTCATACCTGAATTTATGTCATCCCTGCTAACCGACTTGTGTTTATGACTTTGCATTTTATGACTACTTACCTGAACTTTGCACCTAATTGATATTTATTTGGACTATTAATATCTAAATGAACTTCCACTGCCAAAAACTTTATTAATTAATGGATTTTCAAAAGCTTTGAAAATCCATCACTTTACAATTCAAAAAAAAATATTTTAAAGAAGCAATAAAATATTTTTCTTTCATTAGTATATCGTTCCCTCCTCTTGTCTCTGACTCTGCTTAATCCACGTGACAGTTGGACAGTACGTTCGTTTATGGTGCCTACACCGAATACCTTATTGATGTTTGGAGAGGCGTTGGCTGCAGTGTGATTCAATGCATTATCACACGTAATTCATATGAAGTCATGACTATCTTCGCTTGGGTCCAAACGCTATTAAATATCATCGCAGACATGCAAATTTCAGGCAGCTGGTCGCTGATAGGTTTATCTCTGGGAATGTACCATTTTGTTACGGGTACTTGCTACTAAACGTGGAAACCGTGCTGTAGCGCGGAACCCACCTCCAAATCCAACATTTGATATGCAACGACTTGATATTACATTTACAGACCAATCTCACGACTGTCGAACTGCATGTAGTTGTGAAGTGCCTCCTTTCTTCAGAATGACAGCCATCTTTAGTCTCCTCCTTCCTCTTTTTTTCCTTTCCTTCCACGGTGCCCTCTAAAACTTCCTTCTTAATGCATGTCCTATCTAATTTATTTTTCTTCCCGTAATAATATTCAACAACCTCCTCTTTATCTCCTACTCTTCTCCGCACTTCTTCATTGCTCAATTTATCTGACCAATTAATCTTCAACATTTTCCTCCAGATCCATATCTTAATTCATTCTCACTTTAATACTACCCATGTTTCACAACCATACAACAGGATATTTAACGCTTATTCCGTTCCGTAAGTTTAGATTCAGCCATCTTCTTTTTCAGTATGAATGCTTCTTTTTCCATCCTGATTCGTGCTCGTATTTCTTTCTCACTTCCACCACACATTTGCAGCTTTCTGCTTGTTTAAGTCTTTCACCTTTTACGTAAACTTCTATATGTGTGCAATATTTACTACAAATATCGATCAAAGAGGCTGTTTCAGTTTTGATATGGGAGACTACATGGTTTCTGGACAGATAGTTTCCTCGTAAAGAAGCACTGTGTCGTCGAACACGCCAAATTTACAGCAAGCAATGAACTTATCCTTCTTGTGGAAGTTACATGAAAGAAACAGTTTGCCCCTTCGTCTCGGGCCATGATCTTCGACGAATTGCGACACAAGATCACAACTGAAGCAGAATTCTTCACGAACGACGGCACTTTACACGAGCTTGGGAGGACGAGCTGAACATCGTCTTTTTATCAAGACTCTCGAGTCCCTGAGTTGCGAACAAATCATGTTGTAGTTTGTACTTGGGAGATGTTAGAATTGTTAAGATTTTAGATCTATTTTTGTTTTATGTGTTACGCTTAGATCATTTACAATGATAACACTTGTAGTCATTTTATGGCACATATAGTTCTCTACTAGTCTTCATAGATTTTTTGAATCTGCACATGTAATATTATGTTTCATTATATTCTAAATATGAATACCCTATTCCCTGTTCAGCTTGAATTAGGAAATCTCTTTAATGTCTGGTCTCATCATTTCCATTATATTTATATTTGATGGAATATTCTGAATAATTCGTGGATGGAGATAATGCTGTATCTTTTGAAAGTGTCCCAAGCCTAATGTTATCTTTGAATTGAGCTTTTTTTAATTTATTAGGTATTAAAGTTATTAGAGATGTGACATTTTTTGAACCCTTATTAATTTATATTAAATAATAAACGCAATCTTATTGTAGATTTTAGCTTTAGCTTTAAATTCTGAGTGTGAACATATTTCTTTGCATAAAATAAGATATTTTTTCGTGAACCCCAGTTGGGAACCGCTACTCTAAGGTAATATCATTTATATAAAATCAGCGACGATGGACGTTGTCACAACAAAGAAACAAGAATGATTTTACCGCCAAAGCGGATAAAAGGAGCACATTTTCGTGTTATAGCATCGTACATGGAAACATAGAATTAACCAACATTTTAAAACACTTAATAGAAAATATATAAATATGGAAACTAAATTGTAAATTACTATTTAAGTAAGCTAATGTATATAGAAAATTTAAACGAATAAACCTGAAGAACTGAAAAGTAAATGGAGAGTGAAGTTAATCCTCATACATTTAAAAAAATAAAAGTTCTTTAATTTGTAAGAATTCCCACATAATATTAAACGAAATGAGCCTCAATAGCTGAAGCGTTATGTGTAAGCATCTATTATTTTTTCATATTAAATTACTAGTGTTTCTATTTTATCGTCTACTTTTGAAGCAAGCGATTAACTACTATTAATTACCAATATGTATAACAGTAATGAGTTTTAGATACCATTAAGCCTAATAGCATTATGCTCTTGATACAAATAAGCTATGGATAACAATAGACTTAATAACTCGTACAGAGTTGGTTGATATATTACACGCCATATCTTAGCATTGAAAGTTCTAACAATACTATATTGTACCATTAGGGCACGTGCTACAAAACCAATTCCCACTATCATTATTTTCTCGTTATATTCACTCATGACACGTTGTTACGAGATGTTTGATATATTACATGCTGTATCTTAGCATTGAAAGTTCCATTTGGTAACATTAAAACACGTACTACTAAACAATTCACACTGACATTATTTACGCGTTATATTCATTCATGAGACATCCTTGCACGTACACGTGCCATTAGACCAATATCTGCTATCACTAGTTACTCTTATGTATTCGTTCATGATATGTTGTGACGATTTGTTCGATATATTAAAGCCATATCTTGGGGTCTAGGCTGAACTCATCGACAAGCTGTCGATCTCGACAAAATCTAACCGTCGATAAGTGGCATATTACACATTTATACACGTATGGCTAGATGATATACACTGATATACACAAGGTTACACACATTTACACATAATTTTAAACATTTATCCATGTATACACATAAATACATACATAAACACATAACTGTAGACACACTATATTATCATTTTCACAGTTCAAGTTTCGTAGCACAAGAGAGTACTTCATGTATGTAAATATTTTTAAACAAGTTTTTGTTAATATTTTTAGAAAATGTGTATTCTTGAGCTGTGTGTATTTAGCCTGCAGGCCGGAAACGAAGGAAAAAAGATTTTAATAAGAAATCTGTTGCGAAATTCTGAAATAACGATCGTCAAGTGCATAGTCGACTGCTCTTGAATTGTAGACAAGAATGGCAGAATTGTAGGCAGTTGTCGATGGTCAAAGTCTACACTCGAAAATCGACGGTGTAGAGTCTGTACATTGTAGACTCTGTAGACAAGTAGACAAGTGTACACTGTAGACTCTGTAGACAAGTCGTGTTCATGATAGCTCGAATCGACAAATGCGTCATTAACCACGTGACCATCGACACTTGTCGACAGTCGACTGCTTGTCGATGAGCTCAGCCTAGACCCCCTTGTTATAGGAAATGTTTAAGGGAGTATCATAATGGTACCATTAGAGCACGTACCTATTCCGGCTATCTCACGTTCGTACTTGTTCGTGCTCTGTCCCATATTAATGGATTGGTGAAAACAGACTGTGAAAAAGTTAATTCGTTTTCAAGTTATCCTAATAAATGCTAAGCTCCCTAGGAATAATAAAATTTTCCCGATTTAGAGACCGATCTGCCCTTTCAATAATCGTCAAACACGTGCATCCTGCTCGCGCACCATCTCATTAACGTTTAGAGCACGCACAGAGCCGAACCCATGTTCTCAACACGCGTTTTCCCGAATGCGAGGATAATTCGTGTTTTCCAGCAATTCAATACATGCACTCTTTCTATTGTAACGCAAGGAATTGTGGGAATTGTCTACAGACGAACGGACGGACGGACAGCTGGACAAACCGATCATATAAGCACTTTTCTACGAAAATGTGCTAAAAATCTAACAATGGGTTATTTCCCGATTATACAATCGGGTGGGTTCGCTTCTAGTAAATAATAAAAATGCCTTATTGGACTCTATTGGGATTCATATTTGTGCAGTATGGATCGCTCAACAGAGCGTAAAGTTATTAATAGAAGAAAACGTAAGAAAAAATTCCATTACCTGCTTTCAAACCAAGTACAACGAGTGGCCACTGCGGACACAGGAAAGCAAGGCTCTCTCCAAGTTTTCTGAAGATACAAGGTAGTCAACGTGGAGTTTTTCCTTTCCAATCCATCAGAAAGCTGACGAAAACTCAACCGAAAGTAACAGATTAAAACTGCATTTCGTGCCCCTAACATAAGGTAAAGATATCGCTTGGGGGTTTCATTGACGTTATTGCTCCTTGAAATCCATCCGACAATGATGTCACATACATTAATAAAAAAAAAGGCATCTATTCAAAACCGCATTTAAGAATTCCGACAAGAATAATCAAGTGTTCATAAACTTACTGGTCCAATCCAGACTTTATTTCCGTTCACTTTTCCATATTCGATAGGAAAGTGTGACACTTGCGTAGCCACAGAATGTAAATCAGCTGTGGTTAAGTCAATATCCCTCATCGGCCAGTTTCACTTGGTTTGATGCCAATCAAGTTCAAACCAACAATCACGGTGGTCAGGAAGTCGGATTTAAATGGGGTTCTAATTTTGATCGACAGAGGCGAAATTAAGCCTAAATAATTTATTACATTAACAATGCATTTCCGTGCTTTAATGTTCAATTGGTTTTTTAAAAGTTTTAAAAGCCCAAATAAAAACAGTTTCGATTTTAATAGTTTGATTAAAAACATATCAAATAAGATGTTCAGGGTATTTATGATTGGCTGAATTGAGCGCCTCAAGGCGCCGGGGTAATAAGTTACTTTATAGGTTCGTAAATGATCTTCATTAGTTCCAATAAAAAAGACCCTTACCGATGTCCTCATTTCTTTCCTCTTTTTTTTTCAAAATAAATCCAATATTCTCGGGTAAAAATCCACGTAGCCCGCAATTCAATCACAAACATGTCACTGCGTCATCGGAGAGTAGCATCGGATAAGTGGTTGAGCACTGCGAGCCCGTTCGGTCGTCCTTCCCCCTGTTGATTCCATTACGGACCGCGTTTCCAAGGATCTGTTGACATTCCATCAACTCTCAGCCGCTCTTTCCTGACACCTATCGCTCCAATATTTTTTTTCGTCCAGAGCAAAGGGGGAAAAAATCTGTACAGTGCAATGTAGATGCATTGACTGAACTTCAAACGAATGAAAATCCAGAGCAGATGGAATGCGGGAGATGAGATACAAAATGCTGACAAGGAAGAAAACTAGGTAGCAAGAACGAATGGAATAAATAAAATAGTTTGTAAATAAAGGTGGCATCACTTAAGCATCTGTGTAATAAAATTTTTATGCGTTTATACTTCAAATGGCGGTCTGTTGAGGATAAGATAACACAAAATGAAACAATAAATAAGTTTTTATTGGATTATATCTGAACATTTCGTATTTCAAATTTTTTTGCGTATACCAGAAACATGAGCTATAACATAGAAAAATAGTGTAACAATTCAAAATTGTTACTTTTGTGGAAAATGAGGCTAAAATTTTAACATTTGTTTTAATGGGTTGTTTTTTATAAATTCGTTCCTTAAGAATACAGATTTTAAACAAATTCAGAAGGACACAGATTTGAGAATATAGAGGACATCAAAAAGAACTTTACAGCTGAACTTGGAAGGGTTAAGACAGAGGATTTTAAAGCACGTTTCCAAAATCTGTATAATCGCTGCAATGAGTGTGTAGCCTCAGAAAGTAACTACTTTGAAAATATTAAACAGTTTTGCCAGAAACATATCTTGTATTTGTTAAATTGTTCCAGTCTCTTGTATTATTTTAAATGGCATTTGGAGTGACATTTGGCATGTTTTTTTTTGTTTGTTGTTTTTGTAAAAATGTTTGTAAATTTCCTGGAGTTGTCATTGTAAATATTTATTAGAGAATAATAATTTTCAAAATATAAAGTTATTCTTAGACAATAGAAAAGAACAACGCAATATAATCATTACACAAGAATGATTTTACCGCCAAAGCGGATAAAGGGAGAACATTTTCGTGTTATAGCATCGTACATGGATATATAAAATTAACCAATATTTTAAAACACTTTAGAGATAATAAATAAATATGAAAACTAAATTGTGAATTACTATTTAAGTAAGCTAATGTATAGAGAGAATTTAAACGAATAAACTTGAAGAACTGAAAGGTAAATGGAGAGTGAAATTATTCCTCATACATTTAAAAAAATAAAAGTTCTTTAATTTGTAAATATTCCCACAATGTTAAACGAAGTGAGCCTCAATTGCTGAAGCGTTATGTGTAAGCATCTATTATTTTTTCATATTAAATTACTAAAATGTTTCTACGTTATCATCTACTATTGAAGTAAGCGAATAACTACTATTAATTAGCAATATGTATACCAGTAATGAGTTTTAGATACCATTAAGCCTAACAGCATTATGCTCTTGATCCAAATAAGTTATGGATAAGAATAGATCTAATAACTCGTAAGGAGTTGGTTGATATATTACACGTCATATCTTAGCATTGAAAGTTCTAACAATATTATATTGTACCATTAGGGCACGTGTAAACCAATTCCCACTATCATTATTTACTCGTTATATTCATTCATGACACGTTGTTACGATTGTTTGATATATTACATGCCATATTTTAGCATTGAAAGTTCCAATGGTACCATATGGCATCATATGACACCGTTAGGGCACGTGCCACTAAACCAATAACCACTATCATTATTTACATGTGATATTCACTCATGGCACGATAATACGAGTTGTTTGACATATTATATGCCATATCTTAGCATTGAAATTTCCAAAGGTGCCATATGGTACCATTAAAACACATACTACTAAAAATTCACACTATCATTATTTACGCATTACATTCATTCATGAGACATCCTTGCACCAATATTTGCTATCACTAGTTACTCATATATTCGTTCATGATATGTTGTGACAATTTGTTTGATATATTACATTCCATATCTTGTTATAGGAAATGTTTAAGGGGGTATCATAATGGTACCATTAAAGCACGTGCCATTAGAGCACGTACCTATTCCGGCTATCTCACGTTCGTACTTGTTCGTGCTCTGTCCCATATTAATGGATTGGTGAAAACAGTGTGAAAAAGTTAATTCGTTTTCAAGTTATAGTAATAAATACTAAGCTCCCTAGGAATAAAAAAATTCTCTTGATTTAGAAACCGATCTGCCCTTTCAATAATCGTCAAACACGTGCATCCTGCACGCACCATCTCATTAACGTTTAGAGCACGCGCAGAGCCGAACCCATGTTCTCAACACGCTTTTTCCCGAATGCGAGAATAATTCGTTTCTTCCAGCAGTTCAATACATGCACTTTCTATTGCAACGAAATGAATTGTCGGAATTGTGTCTACGAAAATGTGCTAAAAAGGGAAAATAAGATGTCCAGATTTACTTCCTTCGTAGAAGGAACTTTAGTTTACGAAAAACTGATCTAGAAAAATATTAAAGAACGAATTAATATTAAGACTCTTACTTCAAAAATTTACTATTCAGTAATTTAGCAAGCGCGCGCATAACCCTATTCGTTAACATTGAAAAACGATTTTAAAAGACATTCAAGGAACACTCTAACAAATATCCGAAGATGCACCAATAATGGGGTCTCTTTTTTCCAACGGTGTAACATTCGTACCGTTTTTGAACTTTGCCCATTGAATACAAATATCGCATGATGGTTGACTCGTCACAGCTCATCACATATGTCAATTCTCGGGTTGACTGACATGGAGTAATCGTGAAAAATGAAGCATTTAAACGGCCTTCATCAAAGCTCGATGGTCTTCCTGAACGTGATAAATCACTCAGGTCGAAGTGGCCTTCTTTGAAACGACAATACCATTTTCTCGCCTTCTTTTCCTCGATGGCATTCTTCCAGTGCACGACACAAATGTTTCCAGCCGCCTTCGCTGCCTATACTTCTTTGTTGAACTCGAACAGAAGACTATGTCGAAGTGTAACTTTTTTTTTAACCCACTTGACACTCCATCTTCTTTACCCCACAAAGCACTAACTTTCTTCATATTCACAAAATACAAGCGTGATATTCTAAGCACAACATTATCAAATAATAAAATCTTGTAAACAATCCAAGGAGGAGCTTTAGCAGTGAAGCAGGAATACATTTATACATTTATTAAAAAGAAATTAATGAGGGCGCCCCCCCCCCCCCCCGAGGAGGGTAAGGCAAGTAGCAGATTCTGCGGTCATCTATTTTTACCCCTTTATCTGCACTTTTTCCTCTCCCCAAGTTTTTTAATCAAAAATTGATTTTCTCGAACCTAATATGTAGAAAATGTAAAAAACCTCGTATCTTCTTTCCTTTCTCATCATTTCCATATGTTGTTGCCATAGTTCTAAGGACCAAGTGATTGCCACTCCCGCAAATCCGACCTAAACTTCATCTTAATGTAGATCTTGCCTAGAGGAATCTGGATACCGAATTTCACGCCTTTACGTACCTGAATAGCACATACCGTAAATGCTCATTTAATCGCCAGTCTCGAAATAACGCCGGTCTCGATTAAACGCCGGGGAAAAAATAAATTTTTGCAAATAAACTCCGGTCTCGAATAAACGCCAGGTGCAAGGGGATCCGACAGCAATAGCGAATTGTCGGATACGTTGTAAATTTGATTTAAATAAACGATATGTGCTTTTAATTCGTAAGTTTAGTTTCTTGTCTGTTATTACTGTAAAGTCATTATAAAAAATTACCGTAGATCGGTAATATTATAGCGGATCGTCGGATATTTAATATATCACCGCATAATACACGATCAAGTTGCTCTTATCTTGGGGATTTCCTCGAGAAGTCATGTGTGAGAAGACTTTGAAAATTCGGCAATCGGCTATTATATCGCGGTAAACTGGTATAAAATTTTATATTTAAGTGCGGTAACAGTAAATAAACGCCGGCTTCATATAAAGGCCGGTCTCGATTAAACGCCGGGAGAAAAAAAATTTTTGTCAATAAACGCCGGGGCGTTTATTTGAGCATTTACGGTAGATATCTTGCCCTCTCTGAATACCACCCCCGTACTTCCGACCCCAGTATACCAATCAAATCCAAACTAAATTGTGCAGATGGACATGCCCATAGGAAGCTACATTCCGAATTTCAACCTTATACCTCAAAAACTGTAGAAATTATGAAGGGGATGGATTGACATTATAAAACGATTAAGTAGGGTAGATGTACCAGTAGTTGACAGTGTACCAGTAATTGACAATTTACGTTTTAAAGGCTTTTAATAAAGTAACAGGGCAAGAAACGGAACTGGTGTTGCCACCTTGTATTAAACGACGTATTAGGCTTCCCAGAAAAACAAAAAAACTAGGAACTTTGCTCTCTATTATGGCCGCAAACACATGTTGTTTGTTCAATGCTCTTCCGAGTCGAAAATTCCTTGTAATTAACCACTACGCGAGGGTTTGATTACTTGGATTGATTTCATGAATGTTATGCAATATTTGTTATTAATTTTACGTGAGCCTTTTTGTATGATCGATGGACAATACTTCTAGTAGTAACAGAATTTCAGATGACCAATGTGTTAACTGTTTTAATCCACCGTCAACTACTAGAACCCAGATATGTAGCGTCACTAGTAATTGACATAACCTAAAAATTATTGATAATTTCTGTGTTACAAAAAAACGAATAAAAATATACTAATGTGATATACAATGTAGGTAATAATAAAGGAAGCAAGATGGTTTTAAGTGTATCTTCTTAATTTCCGTTAATTGATCTAGCTGTGTCAATTTTATGAACTTGATTGTCAATTTCTAGATCACCCGCTTTGATAATAGGTCCTATTAGCCGATTCTTTTTGTTGGTCCTGAATATTGTCACAGAGACGATTAACAGATAACCCAGGACAAGTTACCTTCCAAGAAAAACTGGTATTCTGTTTACTATGATAAGAAGTAGCATAGGATGAATTGGATGAATCTTGCAAGTAGGAGAACAATCGTAAAAAATCAAGTTTTTCTACGAACATTTTGTTGGCCAAGATCTGATGATATAGGACTGCTGGAAAACACGTTCATTTTCTATGGTCCTTGCATTCTACAATGGGACTGGTCTGATTTTATTTCTTTCAAAGGAAAAAGAGATAAATGATCTATATGAACAACTTAAGTTTTAAAAAGCACATTTTCTTTTGATTTATTGATTTCATCAGCTACCTTTGAATGGTATCAATTTTTTTTTGTAAAGATATATAATAAAATCTTGTAATTAAAATAGTGTCAATTACTGGTGAAACTGCCTGTCAACTACTGGTGCATTAACTGTCAACTACTAGTTAGGAAAAATTTTAATAACTTAATAGCTTTTAAAGATATAACAATTGTTTAGAGATTGGCACATTCTGCAATCTATTTACAATTTAATGGTATAAGTAGAAAAGTTTCATAATGCAATTTGATTTACGTTACACAATTTCGTTTCACAGTAATGTCTTAAACTGTCAATTACTGGTACATCTACCCTAGCTCCATTCTTCCACTACTTAATAATCTAGATTATGAGCACTTGAGCAATCGTGCGTCGACAAAGCGATTTCACGTGCGTGCGACGATGTCAGTAATGTTTAAAAGATGAACAGAAAGTAACAATACATTCCTTTCTGACAAATCGATTGTTATATGACATGCCATTATCTTTGTATTCTTTACACTCACTGTTTTAGCACGTGAATTCGACTTGAAGGGGTCCACGTAAAATTCTGAAAAGTTGATACGGCCGTGCTAAGACTTTGATGGTCATATTTCTGAAAACAGAATTTGAAAAAGGTAATCCGTTTTCTGGTTATCGTTCAAACGGCGGACGGACGGCCAGATAAACGTACAGACCAAGGGCTCATTCTTATAAGTAGCTTTTATGCTAAAGCTCCTAATAACCTCCAAAACGAAATGTTACCATTATCGCTAACACAGATGGTTGTCAGGGATCTACGGTAACAATTAGCATATTTAAATGTGGCGCGCGCGTTCATTTCACGTGAGCTATCACGTAGAGTATTGTTAGGGCAGGTATTAAAACAGTTATTATTCGAACAGCGAGCTAAAAAAAATTGAGTTATGCTACTGAAAATTGAGAGGTATTGAGAAGGCTACATAACAGCCCTTTCCTATGACAAATTCAGCTATTCCGAAATTACGAAAGCATGTAAGAAGCGAGGCTTCGTAGTTTTCAAGAAAGGGATATTAAGTGCACTAAATTAATTGCCAAAATCAGAAGCCTGAGGATAAAAGCAGGCCAATCCGAGACCATCCACTAGCCGTACTCCTGACGTCGTCCGGAAAGTTCCGGCTCTCATAACCGGATGTAACCCACCAACACAATGGGCCATTGCAGAGAAAGTAGGGACATCTGTGTACGCGCTAAACTCAATTATCAACCATGATTTACAACTGGAGAAGCGACACATGAGCCACTTTCATAAGTTGTTGCCGCGCCATGTCGTAGCGACGGACCAACTGCCGTAAACTGTATGTACCTAGCAGATGAAAAGTGGAAATACGTGATCACACTAGATGAGACGTATGTTTATTTAAATGACTGCAATAATAGCCAAGCCATTTTTATCCGCCCAAGGGGTTCTAAGGACTTCAGAAAATGATACCGCGAATGCAAGGAAACATTTTCGAAAGGTTTCTTGATCGTGGCGGATTATTGCTACATTGGCAAGTTAACTTTTCACAGAGTTGAATCAAACTAACGTTCTAACATCCATATTTACCAGTGACATCCCCGGTTTGTACAGTACAGTGGTAAACAAATTATGACTACACCAAGACACAGCGTCTGGTCACACCGCCGCTTCAACTCGCCTGTTACTGAAACGTATGCAAGAAGATACCGGAGTCCGCTCCATTCCATTCAGCGATATACCCGTCAAGTCGCCAGATGTATCACCTATGGTCTTTGTGGCTTTAACGGGCCTCGGAAACAGATGCCTACGAACAGTGGAGGGCCTTTAGAAAGCGTGTCAATAGGAGTGGTTATTACGAGGCGTGTTCGGAAAGTACCGTTTTGGAAAAAAAACCACAAAAACATTTTTTCAAAACAAAATTTATTTTTACATAAAAGAGCAGTTTTTAAACTATTTTTCTACATACTTTCTACCCTTGTTCGGACACTTGTCGTAGCGGGAAACTAATTCTTCTATGCCCAATTGTTTCCAAAACGGTATTTACTTTCCGGACACGCCTCGTAATTATCATGGTGTTCTGCGATGCGGCCTCCTGCAGCGGAAACTCCTATAGAAGACAATAGCAGCGAAGCATGGCTACCAGATTGAACACGCACGATGGTGGCAAAAGGGGTTTTAGCATGGCAAAAGGGGCAATGCATGGCTACCTTTTCTGGTCCTCTGTAACTTGTTACCATAGATTCTTCTGTAGGCTTGCACATTATCGCCACTATTCTCTAATGATACTTGAAAAACTAGCCGTTGCAAATAGAAAAAGTGCTAAATACTTAAAGCGAAGAAGATGGCAGCAGAGGACTGTGGCCGTAGTTGAAGAACTAAAAGGGAATTTCTACGCATTCGTAAGACTTACCAGTTTGCGAAATTGACTTTTTTTATGTAACAGAACAGTCCTAAGCATTTATGTTCATGACAAATAGTACTCCCCGCCGTTCAAGGGATATTCGCCGAAAGTATACAAAAACGAAGCAGTTCGTTGATTATGAATACATTCTCAACGCTCGAGTGAGCCAATAATTCAAACCAAGCTCTCGACATGTACTTGTTAAGCTATCTAAACAAGTTGAAAATAAACATTAAATAGCAAAATTAAAGTGGATTATGGAATGGCTCTGAATTCAAAAGACAAGGGGTGTTGTCCTTTTAGCTTCCGCATAGATTAATTACATTTGAATAGCCTGAAGTTGAAAATTTTAATTAAATAAAACCTTGACAAAAGCCTAAATGATGGGGACAACCAAATGTTCATATGGAAGAAAACACAAACGAACGACAAATTAAAATAGAGTTAAAAAAAAAAAAATAAAAAGTATAACCGCAATTCAGTATACAGTAAGGTCAGTATAAATTTCTAGTATTTATCTTCTTTATAATCAGTTAAGCATTATATGTCCAGGAATAATTCATAATAAATTAATTGAAAAGTAATTAAATTTCAAGCAAATACTTAAAAATATCGGACAGGCAATAATAGCAATTAAATAGCAGACCAGCGAATGTGTCGTCATTTTCCAAATGGATATTTCTCATTAAGTTGAAAACTCTGTAATCAAGGCCTCAAGACATATGACCAATACAAAAATTTATTTTGACAGTAGTCAAACAATTCCTTTTAAATTAAATGTTACGATGTGAATTCATAACTGGAATATTGAATGTTTAATTTATTTACCTTAAATTATGTTCAGATTAAATTAAATGGGCACTAATTGAAGTTAATGGTTTAATACCATCAAGCAATCCATATTTAATGTACAGAATTTGATAATAGCATTAACTGATATTCATATTTAATTTTATATAATTTCATTTTATGATGTGAAACGATAACGACAGTTTTGAAAAATTCAAAGACTCTTAAGCTGAACATCAGAAGCTACACGAAAATCAAGCTTAATTACGTTGAACTAACAAGAGAGTACGAGCTTTTTTCTCTGTGCACAACTGCTTTTCCTTAAAAATTCATAGAAGAATTTATTCTTTATTTAGGATTATGTTTCCTCAGAATCACCCCTATTAAGGCGTTAAGCAAATTTAAGGCGCTTATTCTCGGAATAACCTTTAAAATGTAATTTTCCAGAAATATTTCAATAGTTGGGGGAGGCCGTGGCCTGATGGGCTTTCACTGAACACAACTTCTGTGAAGTTAAGCTACATCAGGCACGGCTCGTCACTGGATGGGTGACCATCCATGATAGCAGATCTTTACCCCCCCGGCTGCTGCGACCATCATACAGCAGTCGTGAATCCAGGTCCATCCAGGGACCCAACTCGTCGGCCTCTGGCCATACAGGCCCTGGATGGACGTATTGGATCCAATTAATAAATAAATAAATAAATAAATAAATAAATAAATAAGTAAAATTGTCTCAAATACAGGGCAGACATAGATCTTAAATTTAATAATAAAATTGTACTATCAGTGCAAGCATTTAAAGGACATATTAAAGTTCAAGTCTACACAAAGTGTCATTCTTAATTTAACGTTTAAGACGCAACTTTCAAGACGACTTCTAAACTTGGCAATTCTAAAATCGAGTTTAAGTACAAGGTTTTGACAAGTAGAAATGACGTTATGAAATACCGAGTTTTTTTTGTATTGTTTTTCTTGAAGAAGATGACGGAGGCCTTGCAGTACATACGGGAATGAAATCACACAGAATTTCGACAGTTTCGCCTTTTATTCCTGGCTTTATCAAGGATACAAGGAGAACGCAGAAGGATACAAGACCGTGAAGGTATAAAAAGTCATTGATTGGTTGGATACAAAATAAAGGTAATTTGTTAAAATTATAGACTACGTTGGCAAAATAGTTGTGATTGGTGGGAACACGATCAGGAATGGTAAAACTTGCATCTTCAAGGCCAAACGTGCATCACCTAACGAACTCATCAACGCTCAAACAATGTTCGATGTACATCCTATACTGACGACATCACCAACTAGATTTAACAGTTTTTGTTTTTTTTTGTACCATCTCTTCTGGAGTACGATAACGTCCGCCCGCACACGAGTCGCCACACACAAGAGGCGTCGCAGCGCCTACAGTTCAAAGATGAATGACTAAAGTTCAAAGATGAAAGACTTTGCACCTTGCCACTTTCATCGCTTCTCAAAGAAGAAAGAGACCCTTAAGGGACATGAGTTGGTTCTGACGGCGAGGTAAACGTTGCCATTTAATCCTAAGTCGACAACAACTCCGGAATTTCTCTCCGACGAGTTCACCCAACTAGTCACGCGTTGGCGCAATGCGTGGAAAGGGATTGGGATTAGGTCAAAAAGTGAATAGTGCATTACATAGAGGACAAATGTGAATATAAGATACAAAAAAATTTTGAAAATCGATTAACAAATAAAAAAGTTACAGCCATGGAGGCATTACTTTTCAATACGCCCTAATAGTTGTTGTTAATTTCATCATCAATGTTGCTGATTGTGATTTCTTTGTAGAGAGGATTGTTTATGATTAGTCAGCGTAATGTATTGATACAGACGTAACCGACTGGGCAGACTTCAAGTTTTTTTTAGATTTTTTTGTAAACATATAAAAGCATGTTGTTTTTTTTTAAATAAAGGCATTAAGGAATAAAATAAAAAATATAAAATAAAAACTTTTTAAGCACACCCTTTCATGTTAAAAAGTGCAGTAAAAAGTAAAAAATATAAATAAAAAAATAAGATAAAAGAGTGGTGGCGCGTTTATTTTATTACGTAGTATTTTCCTTTTAAAATTTAATATTAAACGCGCCACTACACGTTTACTTTTTTTTTAATTTAGGTTTTTTACTGATTTTTTTTTAAATGAAAGTGTGTATTTTAAAAGTTTTTATTTTATTTTTTTTTTTATCTATATTCCTGTATTTTTATCTTGTTTCTTATTTTCATCCTATTTGTTGTTATTCTTAATTTTTCTGATTCGCCCATCGCGTTCTACCAATAATGATCGTGTTCCCACTAATCAATAGGCCTACTATTTTACCAACATAGTCTATAATTTTAGCAAATTACCTTTATTTGTATCCAACCAATCAATGACTGTTTAAACAAGGAATAAAAGGCGAACCGGTCGGAATTCTGTGGATTTCTTTCCCATTATATACTGCAAGGCCTCTATCAACTTCATCAAGTGGAAGTGATTTCTCATGTTCGAACCAAAATATGAAAAATAGATTCAAAAAAATTATTTGTCATTTCCTGTAAGCTTGCAAAAACTATAAAAAGGCCTGTGAATGATGAAAAAACGTGTAACCACAAACAAACAACCGAGATATGAAATAGCGGATACGTATTTCGAAGATTATTATTCAACGGCAAGATTGACACCGACCATAAAATACAGCGTGCCCCAAAGAAAAATTTCCATTAAAATCCCAGGGTGCTCCAGGAGTAGGCCCGGTATATCAAAGGCATATACACAAGGAAATGTGCCTCTCACTTAGTTTTCATCAGACTGTCACTCATCCTTGGGCAGAAATGCTTTTCATTACTGAACACACTGGATCCACCGCAAGTGGATCATGTCTATGGTCTTTGCAGATTATAGAAAACCATTCTGTTGTGACAACTGGTTAGTTCCAGTTCTGTTGTTAAACCTGGTTAGTGACAAATTGTTCTCTTTTTGATGTTGCTTAAGAAAACACTGTCTCCACTTAAGAAAATAATAACTATGAAAATAACCCATTAATATACCAATCAAAAAGTTGATCTACGATCTTTCTATCTTTCGACAGTTAGCACGAGTCATTGGTGACACATTTTACTAAGAATTGAATAAAACTTACAAACATACAATATTTTATATTAAAAACAACGGGCTTCTCAATATACAGCGCTGAGTTATCAGTCATACAATAAAAAGATAACCATAAATTCGGAAAAATTGTGTGTCTTTTTCCATCCGGGTACTTTTTTAAAAAGAAAAAGTTATGTAATAACTATGACAATAACTATGATCTGGGTTTTTTGTTCTCAATGTAAAACAAAACGTATTTATTATACATTAGGATTTAACCCGTGTATCGCAGAAAATTTCTTAGTGAATTGTTTCTTTTCTATGTGATCATCCAAATGTCGAATAATTGAAATACAGGGTCGGGACACATTAATATGACCATCTCTCCTCGAACATGTTGGAATGTCCCTTGGTATGCAGATGAAAAATCATTGCGTATCATTAAAAGCTGACAACAGAAGCCGTGTAGTAGCATCCGTTAACACAGCAATTGCCGCCGTCATGGGCAGAGCAAGTGACCTGTCGGATTTCCAAAAGGGGATGATCATTGGCTGTCGGGCCAAGGTGGGGCAGCATTTCAGAAACGGCCACCTTTGTGAACTGCTCTAGGGCTGCCGTTGTGAAGGTGTACCGCGACTGCACGAACCAGACAGTTTCGAGCAACCGAAGAAGTAACTATGGGGCCCCACGGGCCATCGATCCTAGAGGCAAGCATTGGTTACGACGCCTGGCCAAGACCAATCGGCGTGCCACTGTTGAGCAACTGACACAGCAAATGAACAGTGGGGCCACTAGCCGTGTCAGCACCGAGACAGTGCAACGATCCCTTTTGAGGTTGGGGCTCCGGAGCAGGCGTATGGTAACAGCACCCATGTTGACGCCTGTGCATCGCCGAAAACGCCTCCAATTCGCAATGGACTATCGCCATTGGACCTCGGCCGAGTGGCAAAGGGTTGCTTTCTCTGACGAGTCGCGGTTTCTGGTGAACAGAGTAGACGGGAAATGCAGAATCCGCCGGGAAGCATCTGAGAACAGGCATCCCGACACCATCGTTGGCAGACGACAGGTTGGTGGGGGAGGTGTGACTGTTTGGGGGATGTTTTCGTGGTATGGTCTGAGTCCACTGATACCGCTGGAGGGTACACTGAATGCTGTTCGTTACCTGACGATCATTGCCGACCAGGTACACCCCTTCATGTCGACAGCTTCCTCAGGGTCCTTCATGGCACCTTTCAACAGGACAATGCTCGTGGACGGCGCTTCGCCAACGTCAGTGAGGCTGAAGACGCCGTGCGTAACTTTTTCGCCCCGAAACCGGAGGAGTGGTTTCGCGAGGGCATCCGCCAACTGGCTGATCGTTGGATGAAGACCATCGAGCATGATGGATAAAAATATCCAAGTTAGAATTCTAATAATATAATAATTAAATCTTACAAACATTCCAAGGAGGAGCTTTAGCAGTGAAGCAGAAATAAATATATTTTTATTAACAAGAAATTACCCCCCCCCCTCCCGAGTAAGGTAAGGCAAGTAGCAGATCCTGCGGTCATCTATTTTTACCTCTTTATCTGCACTTTTTATCTCTCCCGAAATTTTTTAATCAAAAAATTGATTTTCTCGAAGGTAGTGTGTAGAAAATGTAAAAAAGCTCGTATCTTCTTTCCTTTCTCACCATTTCCGATGCAATGACATATCACATGACATATGTTCCCATAGTTCTAACGACCAAGTGACTGCGACCCCCGCAATTCCGACCCCAGTGGAACAATTGGGCCTAAACTTCATAGTAATGTATAATCTTGCCTAGAGGAATCTGGATACTGAATTTCACTCCTTTACGTACCTGACTAGCACATTGATCTTTTGTCCTACAATAAAGTCGCTCCATATTCGGCTTCTAATAATAATGAGTAAAACATGTTCTTCAATAATAATAATAATAATAATAATAATAAACAATTTCCTACGGTAGTTATTATTGAAAAGCGTTAAGTAGGTTCCGTTCTTCAATCCATCACATTTAACGGCCACCTGGATTTTTGTTGATTTTTCCACCAATAAATCGATGGTTTCGTCGATTGTTAATATTTATTTCCCTTTATCTATGGTTTCTGCTATCGATTTCTTCATCCTTAGCATAGTTCGGAGAATTTCGTCTCAATCCCAAGTCATCCGACATTCAGTAAAGGGATCCTTACTTCAATCCTATTATTTTTCAAATATTCCTGTAGAAACATTATTTCCCCTCTTTATTTTTCCTTTTTTTTTTGATCACGAATAAATTCACCAGTGAAAAAAAACAGTTAAAGGTTTGGCCCTTAGAAAACTGCAACATACAAATTTAAAAAAATAAAAGAAAACGAAAGAAAATAGAGATGTTATTAGTCCAAAGATATGCAGAGAAAAAAAAAAAAAGGTAGAGAGGGGGAATCGGTGGGAACAGAGAAGGTTCCACCCAGTAATAGACCTATTCTTCTGAAGCCCTCATTGCGGATGAGATCGAGGGAAAAAGGCGAGAAACGAAATAGTCTTTCTATGTGGATTCGAAGGAGTGGTTGAAGAGAAGGCGGCTGGGAGGGAGGGGGATCTGCAAACGGCAAGCGCCAGAAAGAGCCACGGCAGAACCATCGATCACGAATCGGCACCCTGTCGTTTGCACTCGTCCTTCCCATTCCGTTCAGCGCTTTCCTTCTTCACTCAACGCCTCCCCACCTCTTCCCTTGCTTTTCCTCCAATCTGAGTTATTTCTTATAACCGAGAAATACCCTCTTTGCGGAATAATATGCTTGAAGAAGGGATGGTGAGGAGGGACGTTGAAGGTTTGAAAAATTTGTTTCTATTTCAATTTGCCTTGTCAAGAACACGTACATTTTTAACTTATGCTGCGTAAGAAGTCCCTTTTCTTTTAATCACTTACATTTCTCCAAATGACACATAGTAAAAAAATAAATCTAAAAATTTAAATAATGTAGGAGAGATATTTGACCGTTCCGACATAAATTGAAGAAAACGTCAATTCCATTTCTTTATTTTTATACTGCTATATGAAACTACTCTCTTTAGGACTTCCGCTGTATGGAGGGAAACTCGAAAAACCTATTCATTATGTAAATGCTTTCAAAATACTCAAAAACAAGTTTTACTGACTCCTCATCTAGCGTCGATCTTCTTGCTGGATTAGCTCACATTAACCAATTGCAAAGCAAATAATTTCGGAAACGACCGAACGTAAAGCACGATTGAATCAATATAAAACGCAATTTATTGCATCCTTGCGTCAAATGAGCATAATGAATCCGCACACTTTTTGTTCAATTTTAAATTTTTTATTAGAATTTGTGTGCCCTTAGCTCTAGCATTTTTAAATAAAATGGAAGAATAGCGTCAAGGATTTAGTATGTCCTGAAGTTTATTTAAAGGTAAACTCCATGGAAAAAAAAAAATCGACTTTATTTTTTTTTGTATCATAACATTAATCCAGGTTAATAGAGTATTTATCATTCCAAATTTTTCGATTTTTCCTAATATTTTATTAAGAAAAATGCCTCGGAAAATTGAAAATTTGTGTGGGATCTTCCATTTCTTCTCCACAGAACACGGCGGAACAAGCTGTCATTTCCTGCCGCGAGAACCTCGGGGAATTTCGTCGCTTAGAACGATTCTACATATCGTAAGATTTTGCTAACCTGTTTTATGTCGGAATGCCTTCAATTTGTTCTCTGTTTGGATGTGTAAATAGACAGTCGGATAGAAATTTCACGTTTCATAGATTTCCACAATCAGAATCGATTAAAAAACAGTGGATTAGTATATGACAGCGAGGGAACTGGTATCCAACTCCAAACAGCATCGTGTGCTGATTTCGAAGCGTCTTGCTTTGTCTACGCATCCGCCGTTTTAAATTCAGTATCAATTCAAACAAGAAATTCGACGAAACTAGATCACGTATAAGGTGGAACTAGATGCTCTTCCAACTCTGAACGGGCCTGGCGTTCTTCAAGAACAACGACCGCAACAGCACTCGTTAAACGCCGAAGGAATGAGGAGGTAAGACCATGGATGAAGAATAACAGGATAAACGGCTCCTATGCCTCGCATCTAAGTTGTGAAACAGTGGCGCCCTCCAGTTATTTCAGTGAAAAATATGGCTGCTTACTATGGAGGTGAAGCGTGCGCTGCACCAAATTGTTCTATTTCTAGGGCAAAAAAAAACGCAATTTGTCTTTTTTTCGATTTCCTAGAGATCCGGAAAGGTAACACACTTCATCAAACATGCATAATTTGCTCTTAATTCGATTATTTTCGAGAAATGGCGAATTAGTCATACACGTATTAATTCACGTATTGTGGTTGTTTACATTGGGAGATTTAATTTTACACATACATGCAAACAAATAGCATTTTTAATATCTTTTATTATTAATTAGGTGTCTGAAATGGATAATCAATAGAAAAGATCTAGATAATCAACAACTATAATTTATATAAACGTGGGCTAGTGCTGTGTGCTATTCATTTTGAAACTTCACACTTTATGAATAAAGATGAGAGGTATGAGCAGACGAAACCGAAATAATCGTAATTGATTATAAGAAATGTCTAACCATGTATGCATGTCTTGAAATAAAAATTGTGGGTATTTTTGAAAGTGATTTGCACGACTTTAATTCTGTCAATGAAATTTATATAAAAATTTGAACGCATTGATTTGTTTAATAACTACTGACATATACGGGAACATTCATAAACCACGTAGCCAATTTGTGTATGTAGGGGGTGAGGATTTGACCACTTATGACCACAAAGGGGAGGGAGGGGGATCCAGTAATGACCATGTGGTCAAATTAATTTTAA
>JAHWFO010062772.1:2157781-2171849 GCA_023313115.1 Rhysida immarginata
CCCCCCCCCAGTGTCACTTAGCCTAAAAGCACAAAACTGTCTTTCACTTAAACTTACATATAAGTCACTCACAATAAGACGTCACAGAAAAATAAAGTCACACATTAGCAAGCGAACAGATCTAGCAGAACTGCTGTTGGAGTACGTGTTTTGGTCTGATCTTGTTTCAGCTTCAACATGCCTTCTTAAACCAATTGCACAGGAAACTGGTGTCTTCATGTTAATTTCTGGAACTTTCCAGAATAGGATATGGATACTACACGAAATAATGTGCATGCTTAGCAAATGATTTTAAGCAAGGAAAAAACCTCGTTAGGTACTCCTGGGACCTGAACCCGGTATCTGCGGACCCAGTTGCTCTTGCTTTCCCCGCAAGCAACGCATCCCTTCCTCAATCTTAACAGGTATCAAGGTATTAATGTTGCAGAGATTGCAATGACGTTTTTGGGTGTTCCGTTTATCGGATTTTGAATTTTTTTGTGTTTTCTTGCTTATTTAATGGTGAATAAGTTTGCAATTTTGTGTGTGTGTGTGTGTGTATCTCCAACATTTAGTAGATGCGATTTGGATATGTCCTAATTTGCATGTTGACAACACTGTAAGTGCCATGATGAGAAAGAGCATCCTCAACTTCCTATTTACTCCCTTTATTGGCATTTGTCTGACTACATTTATTGGCATTTCATCCAACATAGAAAGGGGGGGGGGGGGCAGACTTTTGACTCACCTTGCATAACGACTACTTTTGCTTGGTCCCGTGGGTGGTCGTTATAGACAGGTTTTACTGTACTGTTATTAAATTGCGTCCCATTGGGACAATAAGACAGACTTTAACGCCATATTCATCACCTCGGGTTAATCTAAGAGTTAGGGTTAAGGTTAGATTTAGGATGAGAAACGGTTTTTGAACGTTTCTCAATTGGATAACGAGAGTCACACGTTAAGGTTTAACTCTGCGTTCCCAAATCGCACTTTTAATCCGAGTCGGATATACTGAAGCCCTTGTTTTCAGATGTTCCGATATCCTTTTTTTAGCAGGACAATACGCATCCAATCTGGTCGAATACATGATAGATCTCATTTTTCGCTTGCATGATCTCCGGCGATAGAATGTGCCTGGGACAGAGAAAATAGTTCTAGATTATTTGCCCTCGACACTAATCACTGCGGACTTTTGGGCACAAGAAGTAATCTGGTTCGAGCCTTTTTCATTAAAGCTACACCATACAAAAACTGTTATCGTCGCTTGTGGTAAATTCAATAGATAAGCTACTGAGTTTTACATATAAAAATGCTTGTATCTATAATCATTTATCTCTTTTAATGTTAAGTAATGGCATGACAAATTTCATTGGAGTAACTCGCGTTTTTCTTATTTTGCAATTTTCACAAACCCTGGTGCTTTTATATAATTTTCAATCATACGGCACTCAGCATGATTACTAGTAGAAATTTAATGGATCTCAGAATCAAGTAATCGATAATCAATTTGTTGAAATGTAAACTGATCGAAAGAGACAAAGGGGATGACCCTTATTAAAAAATAGTTCTACTCTAATATACCGTGAATGAAAATTTCATAAATCCAAGTAAAAGCGAACAAAGCAACCATTTTGATTTCATAATTTCAAAGCGCATTGTTTATCATTGGGATTCAGCAAAAAAAAGTTCAGAAAAAAGTTGAAAGTTTACGTGCATTGCCTTTAATACATTCACCTGATATCTCACAAAAGAGCAAATGCTTCAATTTGTGCTCTTTAACCTGTCAGAGCCCAATGTCACCTACAGGTGACACTGCTTTATCAATATCTAAATATTAGAATTATAAATGTTTCTAATACAGCATTCCGTCATTGTGTTGCCAAATGTTTACATATACAGGGTGGTTATAATAAAAGTGACACCATTGAGATATATGTTATACAGACCATGGGGAAGAGAATTTTGCAATAAAAAAAAATTAGTTCACATTTTGACCGCTACGTCAAAATATGGCGCATGAATATTAACAAAACAAGTTAGAAGCAGAGAAATTTATAAAATCAGAGCATTTGTTCAGTGTGCATTGCATTTGTGTCAATGACATATTCAAAGCACATTATTGCATGTTCCACAGTAGAGCGAAGGGTTTCCTGACGAATCGCAGTGATATGGCGTGTTATGCTTGCTTTCAATTCAGGGACAGTCCGTATTCTTCCTCCATAGACATTATCTTTCAAATATCCCCACAACAAGAAGTCACAAGCGTTTAAGTCCGGTGAACGAGGAAGCCATGCAGTTGGAAAAGTTCTCGAAATCACCCGATCATCTCCAAAATGAGCATGAGGCAGTTCCTTCACTTGTCGTGCAATGTGGGGTGTTGCACCATCTTGCATAAACACAGTAGTGTCTAAACATTGTCTTTCTTGTAAAGCAGGAATGACTTTCTGCTGCAAAAGTTCGCAGTAACGAGCACCATGACTGAACATCTTTTAGTGCCTTGAGGAGTGTTCTCTTCAAAGAAAAAGGGGCCAAGAATGAAATGTGAAGTGAATCCGCACCATACAGTCACGTAATCAGAGTGGAAAAGCTTTTCGTGCACACCCATCGGCTTTTCAGTACCCCAGATGCGACAGTTTTGAGCATTCACTGCTCCGTCTAGTGTGAAATGCGCTTGTCATCTGACCACAAAATGTTCCATGGGCATGCATTATCGACAGAAACTGGCAAGCAAAATCAGTGCGTTTTTCCGTATCTTCATGAAGCAACTTTTGAACCACCTGGATCTTGTATGGATACCACTTTAAAATGGAACGCAAAAATTTTTGTACCGTAGACCACGGAATAGACAAATCACGTGATACGGCTTCGAGCACTTGCTGAAGAATATTGGGAACTTGAAGCACTCTCCCATACAGCAGCAGCAGCAGCAACGTCTTCCACAGTCTCATTTGCAATTCGTTTCCGTCCTCTCCCTGGCAGCACACCCAACTCGCCAGTTTCTTCAAATTTCTTAATCATCTTTTTTAAACCATTAATGGACATAGGCCCATTTCGCAGATATTCTCTCAGTGCAGCAGAAGCATTATTGCAGTTCTGGTAAAACAACTTGACCAATAAAGCTCGATCCTTTTTAGCTAAAGCCATCGTGAAGAATGACTTAACATTTAATTTCAGTGTCATTTTAAAGCTTTTCTAATTTTACATCTCATTTGCATAACGTCTCTGATTGAGTAAAAATTCTCAGATAGTTTCTTACATGACCAGCGCCCTATTTTGATGTAGCGGTCAAGATGTGAACTAATTTTTTTTATTGCAAAATTCTCTTCCCCATGGTCTGTATAACATACATCTCAAGTTTTGTCAAAATCTGATTACCAGAACGGCCGCTAGAAGGGTCTAAATGGTGTCACTTTAATGATAAACACCCTGTATATTACACAGAAATTTGTTGGCGATCGGTGGACACGTCTAGCTGTGATTTTATAAGCCATGGCCCGAATAGTTTTAATTTTAGAAATATTTATTGAATATTCAAAATACATACAATTTTAATGTATATTACAAGTTTCATATGATTTGGACTGGTAAATAGCTCATGGGCTTTGACGGGTTAATGAAGTTCAATTTGTGCTCGTAATGTTTCTTAATATTACTTGTAATCAATGATAAATATAATATACATTGTCCTGCCAAAATTGTGCGGACATTTTACTTTATTGTGGTTTCACTTTTGATGTAAAAGATATGTAACTGCAGCTAATAAGGCACAGACTCCACCAGCCAACATGCCGAAAAGCTGCGAGTTGTCAGCCTTTCACGGAAGCGTTATCATAGGGTGCCCCATTAGTCAAAATCAGTGTTTTCACCGGGCATTCTCAAATCCACTGTGCATGATCGAAGAGAGACCAATTTTATCTATCGTGGGTGGCGTTGAAGAATCTTAAAAGCACACTCGAGGACATCGCTGCTGCTTTTGCAATGGACCAGACGCTTATTCATTGATCGCAGTTCATGACCCGTCAGTTCGGACAGTAGTTGCATGAGAAGAGGAATGTTTCTTTGGAAGGACCGGAAAGAGGAATGCTCTTCGTTGTCTGCGACGATGTAAGGAACGTCGCCATTGGACTAATGATGAATGGACTGCAAAGGTTATGTGGAGGGATGACAGCCGTTTCAATCTCCAGCAATCTGACGGTCGTATTTGGCTCTAGAGGCGACCAACAGAAATATAAGAATACCTCGTGCCCATAGTGAAAGACTCTAGAGATGGGATGATTGATGGTGTGAGCCACTTTCTGTGTAGCAGGCGTGGGAAAAATTACTGGTTAACATGCAATGGTTACATGTTCCAAGGTAGCAGGAGATATTGGAAAAAAAACGATTGCATAATTTGGATGCTACCGACCATAACACCATTGGATATTACTAAAAACAGTTTTTATCAAAATGGTTAGTTCTCTTTACAAAAGAGTTTTCTTTGTTTTTTTTATTAAGTAGATTTTACTCTGTTGACTTATGAGGTTTTCTTGAAAGAGAGGGTGGTATCGAATATTACCCTAAGAATTTTATGGGCTGTGTGCATAGCGGTACTTAATGATATTATTGAAAAAATGGAAGGAAAAAATTCTGCGACCTGGATTCCAACCAGGGAATACGTGTATCACCCCTAAAGACTACAAGATAGTCAAGGAGGAAGCTCAATGATAGGACAGGCACCTGGTTTGCAGATCGGGAATTCCTCCTTTTCAAACCATCAGACAGCTAATGAACGCTCATAAGAAATTAATAAACCATTAAAAAATGACTTGACTCAGTACCAAAAGGCTAAATTAGTCGCTGTCACATTTGAAACATATTTCCAAAATTTTTGAATCATTTTTGAAAGCATTAGAACAGGTTCACTGAATGACCATCTTCGAACTTATTAATTACTCATTCATGACAGATCGTTACGAGTTGTTTGATATATTACATGCGATATCTTAAGCACTTAAAAATTCCGAAAGGTACGATAACAGGGGGGACCACTTAATCAGATTCAATTATCTTCAAACTTAGTAATTACTCTTATATATCCGTTCACGGCAGGTCATTACGAATCTTTTGATATATTACTTGCTATAACTTAGCACTGAAAGTTTTAGGGGGTGTCATAATGGTTCCGTTAGAGCACGTACTAAAATACCGGTTTCGACCGTCTTCGAAATGGTTCGTGCGATGAGCCATATTTATCGATTGGCAAAAAAAGATTTTGAAAATCTTTCATACTCTTTGAGAAAACCGAGTTACAGTCGGACAGACAGATACACCCCCCTCCCTGTACTTAAATAAAACGCCTTTCGGTACTTAAATGAAAACTGGAGTTAATGCTCTAAGCATAGACCAGTTGATACAGGCAACAGCGTGATCCTCGTGGTCCCTGGTTCGAATCTAGGTCGCGGAATTTTTTCTTCCACTGTTTCCAATACTTTCATTATTTTATGCTTAGAACATTAACTCCAGTTTATTTGCCGGCCAGGTGACCGAGAGGGTTAGGGCGTAGACTTTCTAGTTCTCGACTCCACCTGGTCGTGGGTTCGAATCCCGTCGTGGGCGTGGATGTTTGTGTTTGTCCCGGGCTGCGTACAGATATAACTTGAGTAAAAGGCGCAAAATGACCTTAGTAGTCGACGCCAAAAATTCTAATAATCCAATCTACCAACCATGCGAAATAGTATGTAATATAATTTCCAGACACGAAACAAAGCTGAATTAGGTCAAAGCCTGCATGGGTTAAGGGGCTTTGATTAAGTTACCGTGAATTAAAGGTGACCTTGAATAGAGTCTTTGAGTTAATTCTCTCCAGTGTTCATGGCAACATATTAGGTCAGCCGCCAAAATAAAATAGATGAACTCTAGTGGTTAAAAATGGCAAATATCAGTGACGCACGTTACCTCCCCCCCCCCCCCTTATTCTGTAGATTTTTTATTTTGTGTTTAAAAATTTTCAAAATTAAGTGCTTTTACATATCCTTTTCTTTAGGTTTGTAATATGATGTAGGCTATCAGCCATAATTTTTTATTATGTTTAGAAAAGTTACTGTTGTTTTAATATCTTTGCTCAAATACCAGTTTACATTTATTAATTTCTTAGCTCAAAGACAAGATAATAACAAGAAATTAATCCTCCAGAGGAAGATATAGCGGAAACGCTGAGATAATCTATTTTTGCCCTTTTATCTGCATTTTTTAACCATCCCTCATTTTTTTAATCGAAAATTTAATTTACTCGAACGTAGTATTTAGATAATGAAAAAGAGCTCTATCTTCTTTCGTTTCTCTTCATTTCCGATAAAATGATTATATTTCACGTGGCATATGTTACCATAGTTCTAAAGACCAAGTGACTGCCACCCCCACAACTCCGACTCCATTGGGTATAATTTGGCTCAAACTTCATAGTAATGTAGATCTTGCCTAGAGGAATCTGCATACCCAATTTCACTTCTTTAAGTACGCGTAAAGAGTTTTGGTCCCCTCAAAACTTCGACCCCAGTGTACATGCCCATATTAAGCTAATTCCGAATTTCATCCTTCTACCTCAAAAATGCAGAAATTATGAAGAGGACAGGCGGACATTGTGAAACCAATAAATACTCCATTCTTCCGCTACCTAATAAACTGAAGATATTCTGCGAACATATGATAATTACAAAGGAGAAAAGAGAAGCAAAATTTCCGTGACCTGAACTCAATCAGAGATCGCGCTTATGTGTTCGAAGAATATCTTCAGTTTATTATTATCTTCTCTTTGAGTTGAATATTCATCAGTTTATTTGATGGTTTAAGGATAAAGAGGAATCCCGACCTTCTAGTCGAGGACCTGCTCTGCCGGTTGAGCTAATTTCGGACTTCAGGGATTACCATTTACAGATATTGTAATAGCTTAGTGGTTCATTGTTCGCGGTAGCTCAATTGGTAAGAGCGGCGCCAACGAAAGGAATATTTCCTTCCCCTTTTCTCCTTTATAGTTTCTTAGCGTTCTTTATTAAAGAGATATCCCATGTTCAAATCCATTGAGTGTCATCTCATGTACAAATCTACTGTTTTAAATTGGAATGGCCTGTTTCGCTATGACTTTATTATAATGAGAATATGATTTAATTAAGACGTTGCCATCGACGTAAGCAAAATTTCAAAGCTGAGTGGCATTTTGAATACAGAAGAGACAGCGACAGCATAAAAGTTTTACACCCAAACATTATGCCACCTCCGATAGCGGGTGGGGGACCAATTACTTATTGATAGTGTATAAATTCCTTTATCAAATGGTCTGTTAGATTTACGCCATAGACAGTGCATAACCTCCAACCGATCATTACTAACTACCAGTTCCAATATCCTGTTTTAACTAATAGTTAAAGTTTGTGGCTATATCATTTGATTACAGCATTTTACTGACATACTTTTAATCGTAATAACGTAATATAGTACATACAAGTTAAAAAAACTGGTTGCAAGATAGATACATTAGGCATTGTTGTAGCATTATGCTAACGAAATTGTTTTCCATTCAGAAATTAAATGAAACACTTTCACAATCTTAACACACTATATGCTAAAGTTATTATTACGTGCGAGGTAGATGAATTAAAATTGTTGAGTTATTAATTATTGATGAATATATTCCAGTAAGCCACCTTTTAAGTCGAGGCTTCATAACAGCTGCTTATATACACATATACATTTGAAATATTATTAACTAATACAGCATTATAATGTACAAATTTTTATTGGTTTTTTTTTATTTTTAAAATCAGAATATCTATTTCTGAATCTCTAAATAGGCACTTAAATTTGAATATAAAGAAATTTCATAAATATAAAAACTAAATATAAAATGAAGAGAGGTCAGAGAATAAAAATGATGAAGAGAATTTTTCATGCAAAAATTTTTCTTTCTAGTCCAGTTACTAATTTCCTTTCCTCCAAACCTCGCTCTGGGCTTAGTTTAATATTCCATTTTTGGGTGAAATGAATATGAAACGTGCAAAAGAGAGGGAGAGTGGGGCTCACTTGGTGTGCTTACAGCTGATCCATTCTTTTGCTCCAATAAGCTAACGCGAAATCAATGCAATCCATCCCAAAAAGCTTAAAGACATAAAGGAGAGAGAAGCAAACCTAAACTCATTTGAGTTGGGTTGGGTGGAGGAGGCGGGGGTTGGGAAGAAGGGGTTTCCACCATCAAAATTTTCTTCCGCTCACCCAAAAAACATCTCCGCACAACCACTCTCTTCTCAATTTTCTCCACACTGGAGATTAGCGCTGGAATCTCTTAAAATCGTCCGGCTCCCTTCGCTACAACATTTTCTGGACTTAGAGGACTGATCACCATAATGGTTATTTCAGACGAGAAGAGTTCCGCAAATTCTTCTCGTTACAAAGAAAATAACCTAAAGGAGAACGATGGGTTTAAATACCAGTTATGACACTGCATTATAATACGGAAGAGAGGAAAGGAAAAAGTAATATAAGATTCTCTTATCCGTCGAAGAAAGTTATTTTTAATTACAATCCTTAAGCATTCTTCATTTAATTGATTTCAGAAATTATAACCTGTGATTTCAAGACCTCTAAAAACAATAAAAACAAGATTTTTCTTAGGAAAAATAAGCCTTCTCTTAGTCATGTAATATAAACATTACTCTTCATTCCGTAAAAGTCTACGTTTAAAATCAAGATCACTATTTTAGTGGTAAACTTATGTTTCTTATTAACCAAAATAAGCTTCATTCAAATTAACCAAATTCATCTACTCGGATCAGTATTCTTTTGAAAAACAGTACTTGTGAAAAAAGGCAATTCTTTTCATGCTAGTCTCGCTTATGGGTTTATTAAGTAGCGGAAGAATGGAGCTACTTATTGGTTTTACAATGCCTGTCTGTCCGTCTGTCTCCTTCATAATCTCTGCATTTTTTGAAGTAGAAGGTTGAAATTCGGAATGTAGTTCATTATACCTTCACTATTTCGTTTGGTTTTGATTGGTGCACTGGGTTCGCAATTACAGGGGTGGGAGTCAGAGGGGATAAAAGATCTATGTAGTATTTAGATACGTAAAGGAGCGAAATTCAGTATGCAGATTTCTCTAGGCAAGATTCAACGTTACTACGAAATTTAGGCCAAATTGTTCCAGTGGGGTCGGAGTTGTGGTGGTGGCAGTTACTTGTTCTTTAGAACTGTAGCAACATGTGGCATGAGATACGTCATTCGATCGGAATGATGAGGGGAAAAAAGATGCTAGCGCTCTTTTACATTTTTTACATATTATGTTCGAGAAAATCCATTTTTCCCCTCCCCCCCCCCCCCCCCCCCCCCGGTTATAAAGCGCATATAAAGAGGTAAAAATAGATAACCGGAGGATTTCCGCTACTTTCCTATACCCTCCTCGGGGGGATTAATTTCTTTTTAGTTCTGTACATGAAAACGGGTGAAAACTGTTACCTCCTATCCTGTCATCTTTGCCAATTCTCGGTCAAAATTTCATTATCCGATGGTATTTGCTGTCATTTACTGCTGGTATTGTTGGTTCAAAGTGTGTTTATTGTCTCAATGTAGTTACTTGATAATGACTTGTAATGGGTTAAATTTAAATGGAAAAACCGCCTTCCCCTTGCAGAAAATTCTCGTTTAACTGCCGGTTAAACATTCCGCTGCCTGTTTTTATCCATTAATCTGCGGTGACTCTTCTTCCGAAAATTGGCAAAGTTGGCAGGATAGGACCTAACAGGTTCCACCCGTTTTCAAGTAACAGAAGTAACAAGAAATTAATCCCATAAGCCATGCTACCAATTCAGACACATGGCAAGAATTATCTTTTTTCACAAGTAGGCTACTACTTTTCACAAAAGAAGACAGAACCAAGAAGGTTAATTTAAATGAAGCTTATTTTTGTTAACGAGAATAACCATATGTTGTCATTGTTCTAAGGTTTCATCGTTATTTACCTATTTTCCGTGTGGCCCGATTTCAACGAAACACAAGTTTACTATTAAATAAAGTGTTCCTAATTTTAAACGTAGATTTTTATGCAAATGATGTTAGGATAGTGAATAAGTAACGATCTACTTTATTCTAATTATAATATAATTATTATAGAAACATTCACACTACCAGCTACTTCATTCCTCGAACTCGTTAAGCCAGATGATTTTTTTACTTTTCTTGCCAGTATGGAGAATCAACTTTTTCTCTTATCTTGGAGTAGGCGGCTTACACATGCCTGTGTTTGCCACTGTGGAACTATAGGCACAAGTTTACGCTTTAACAACAGCATTTACGACTTATATATTATTACGCTAATTAAACTTAGAGCCTAAGGAGATTAATCTCACCGTAATGGACGCCGGATCCTCATCACAGACGAGGCCAATCGCCATAGAAACCAAAGGTTTGTCGACCTGAAAATGGTAAACGGATTTCTCAGAGATTAATATACTGTATTCTTGTTTTTTGAGGGAAGGTTAACCTAGAGCTCACCATATGCTGCATCAAGTGAATGTTTTTTTAAAAGATTATTTTTTATCAAAGTCAAAAGAACCGCTTCCGTTATTAAATACTAACAAGTAATTAACAATGAAAGTTTCATATAACTGCAAAATTAAATAAACTTTTTTATTTCTTAATGTTTCTTTGCTTTCCTCTTAATATACTGGCAGGCAATTATTAACTATCCATTTTTAAATTAAAATATATATAAAATCTGATTTTAATTTAGTTACCTTTAGTACTATTCACTCGGTCATTTCGTTTTCTCTGCTTTGACTTTTATGGAAATGAGAGAAGAATGTTTTTCTTCGTTTTAGCTATGAAATTTTTTTTTATAATACCAATTAAAAAGGTAAAAATATATTTAAATTTTAATTTTTAAGGCTGAAAAATTTAAATATCAATTAATGAAAAATTCAGATGAATGCCTCTACATAATGAAAATTACTTTATTAAAATATCATTCCATAAGAAACCGAAACTTAGCATAAACCGCATGTCCTGCCATCTGCCGACGTATTTTTAAAATGTTTTGACGTATTACTTCGGTAATTTTTCACAAATTAAAGAATTTTTATTCCGCAGGAAACTGTAATTTCAATAAAATAATAAAAATTGATATTAATTTATAAATTATTAAAAATGTCATATAATTAAGCATACCCACAGAGTAAAGAAATAACACCTTTCTTATTTCTTTACTCTGTGTGCATACTCGGTGCATACCTATGAATGCAGCGAATAAGAATAAGGACTGTCAGTATCACTCGCACCACCCATTGAGCATTTACATAACATTCGATGATGTTCATTCAGCAGCTTTCCGGAAAATTACACAGGCCAGCAAAATATAACTTTAAAAACCTTTTTAACATTAGGAACTGATGCTTATACTTCTTTTTTTTTTTTTTTTTTACTAAATCTGTATCTGACCTCAGTTTTATTTTCTATCACCCACAGATTTCTTGTTTTTCAATGAAACACTTTTAAATTATTCAGAGTTTGGGGTCTGATAAATTTCCTTGTGGACCAAAAATATGGATACTTTAACATTGCAGCCGCACCTATTACTTTAACATTGCAGTCCCTCGGTGCGAAACTTGGAAAAGTTAGGTGATAGAAAAAAAATCTAAAAGCAGATTCGGATTCAACACACTAAAAAACACAAGAATAAACCATTAAGGAACGACATAACCAAGTACCGAAAGGTTAAACCAAACCATTCGCGGAACCATATTTTTAAACCGCCCAATGTTAACACTGTAAGTTTCTAATGGACCATAAAGATACCGTTAAACCACGTACCTTTGAACCAATTTCGACTATCATTAATTTTTCATTATATTCATTCATGACACCTCATTCCAAATCGTTTGATATATTACATGCCATATCTTATCATTGAAAATTTTTGAGGGTGTCATAAGGGTACCATTAGAGCACGTGTCATTGTTTCAATTACAACAATTTTTAAAATGGTTCATTTCCTGAGCCATATTTATCAGTTGGAGAAAATAGTAATTTATAGCCGCTTCTATCTCGTCATTACGATTTGTTTCGAGGCCAACGAGAGACAGGCCAGGGCACTCAAAAGTCACATGATCATCGGGGTCCGGGCAATAATCCATCCTTCATTGTTTCCAACAGACGAAAAATTACTGATTGTTAAAATCCAAGATGGAGACAATGAAGAATGAATTGTTGGCCGGACCCCGATGATCATGTGACTTTTGAGTGCCCTGGCTGTCTCTCGTTGGCCTCGGATTTGTTTGATAAATTACTTAATATATCTCTCTCCATTGAAAATTGCTAGGTGGGGTCGTGATGGTACCATTTGTGCACGTGCTATTGAACCGATTTAGATAATATTTGTGATTGGTTCGCGCCACGTACCGTATTCATTGATTAACGAAAATAGTAATGAATAACCGCTTCTATCTCGTCGTTACGATTTGTTTGATATATTACTTAATATATCTTCCCATTGAAAATTGCTAGGCGTGAAAAAAGAGGTACCATTTGTGCACGTGCCAATAAACCGATCTAGATAATATTTGTGATTGGTTCGTGCCATGAACCATATTCACCGACTGATGAAAACAGATTTTGAAAATCTTTCATAGCCTCGGAGGAGTTACAGACAGACGGACAGACAGACACGTTTCCCCACACTGATAGTATAAAGCACCTTTCGGTACTTAATAAGGCAAATTCTTCAAAAAAAAGTTTTTCATCGTTGGCCTATGTGCAAAAACCAGTTGAGAATGCGCAAGCATGCATTACTAAAATACGAACTTAAAAGTCTCTGGATATTTTGTTTCAATTTAGTATTTTTTTATGAGCCACATTTTTAATAAAAAGGTTTCCTTTCCTTTTAGACTAAGAATTACGCTTTATTAAAATGATACTGGTTAATAATTTAAAAAGTGTTATTGGCCGTGTGGAATAAAAGCTGAAAGTAGGTAGCAGCCAGGTCGGTTAATTGACTGCTATCGGCGTGAGTTCGCAAACCACCTGAAGTAGATGTACTTCGAGCAATCTATGCTTCGCCAGCCTTCAGTAATAGTTAAGATAACGAATACATTTATTAAGCTGTTAAAATATATAAAAATATATTTAAAACTTAAAGCTGTCTTTAATTTCTTCGTAGGATTTAATGTCAAAAGGAGACAGAAGACAAGTTCAAACACAAAACTCGAAAAGCACAACTCCTCCCCCCACCCGCCCCCCACTCTTTTTTCTTAAACCACAAATGCCTAATTTCCAGTAATAACATATAGGGCGTTCGAAAAAGAAAATGTACCCTTTTCAAAAACATATTATCGGGCCCAATGATGTGATATTAGAATCCTTTATATACCAAAAGTACGGTAATATATCAAAGTTTTTTACTACCCTACAAAGATTCAATATGGGCGCCCTTCGTAACACGGATTGCCGAACTCTATCCACTGTCTCCTCTGAATGCGAAGGATGGCCGGTGCTTCTGCCTTTGCATAGGCAACCAGTCTCCATGAGTTGTCTATGCCAACGCTTAATGGAGTTCTTGTCAGGTGGATCGACCCCAGAATGTCGCCGAAAGTTGCGTTGAACTGTGATAACGGACGTTGTCTTTGCGTATTCCAAAGCACAAAATGCTTTCTGGTGTTGTTGTGTGCGCGACATCTTGAAAAAATTGTGGACTTGGGAACGGCGAGTATTTCAATCAAAACTTGGAATATCTAAAAGCAATTCTTGTCAATGACACCTATCTCAGCACACTGGGCACCAAGAAAAAATAAAGGACACACTGAGAAATTTCGAAAACTTACAAATAAATTAATTCGTACTTAGAGAGATCCTTAAACTATCCATTGACGTACTTTTCATGGTAATGGGCTAAGCCTTTTTAGAGAAATTAATTTTTTTTTCTAAAAATGAAGAAATGGCAGAAGCATTCATTTCATCGACCCAAAAACAATAAAAACGACATGAACGGCCTTCTCTCATTGAGACGAACTTTTTTGAAAAGAAACTATTTGACTGCGAAGACCCACTTTAGAGTAATTAAGGTTTTAAACAC